>CM047880.1:3691516-3855179 GCA_026212405.1 Petrea volubilis
GTACACATCTTTACGCAGCGATAGCCTTCGATCTCAGCCTACTTCTCTCTCAAGACTCTGAGAACAATAATCATCAAATAAACAATAATAAGTCCAAGCGACTCAGTGAGGGTATACGATATATGCAAGATAATGAAGAGCTATAGCAAATAAGACCACAATAGCGTACAAGGATACAACAAATCAAGGAACAGTCTTAATAAACAATAGTGAGGATAAAATACTTCAAGGAATGATTGGAACATATAACAATACAGCAATCAAATGATAGCAATTCAGGAACGGCCTTAATAACGAGCAAAGGTGAGTCAATCAATTCAAGCAGAGACGAAGAACAGGGTTCGATTAATTGGTGTACGGTAACGGGCGATAGCTGAGCTCAAGGGTACAACACGTCAAGTGAATACAAGGACCATGATAACACTTGGTTATCGAAATAATTCAAGGAGTGAGTACAATAAATAGTTAAAGGTCAGAACAAGCAATAGCAATTCAAAAACAATCTCAACAATCGATAAAGGTGAGTCTCACCACCTTATCACTCCACAAGCAAGAAACAATTAAGACCCTTCCTTATCCCTCCCAATATTCTGGGTGGCCACTCCAGACAATACAGGCAACTCCTAATTTTTAACTAATTTATTGTCACATTTTAGTATAATTTTTTTATTGTAACGACACTATAAAAAATGTAGTCAATTAGTTATTTCTAGTAAGTTTTAAGGAGAATTGATTCAATTAATTGATTATAACTAATTATAATAGATAATTTGATAGTTTAATTGTAAATTCAATGAAACAAAGCATAAATAAATTAATAAAACTTAATTAATAGATTAGATAAATTTCAGAATCATATAATGAGTAAAAAAGAAAAGAATTGTCAAATAAAGTATTTAATAGTCTATCAAAATAACACTCCTCCTTGACAATGTTTGAGATGTAGGTTAGAACCCCTACTTACGCAAAAATGAGTTCGCTCGTATGCATGTGGCGGGGCTCTTTGGAGGCACATATGATTGCCATAATGTAGATCCGGGTACGGTTCCCGTCTGTGGTGAAAGGGTCATATTTATAAAGGGGAGAAGCTGTCATATTTAAAACTACCAAAAACAATCCGACACACTGTCGTCCACATTCCATTGAAATTTTTTGAATATAAGTAATTTTTATAAAATAGTTCTAACACACCATTCGTCAGAAAAAGTGATTGAAAATTTTGTAATTTCGATTATTAAAAAATAAATTTTCAACAAAATTTTGGTCGATATGTCGTCGAAAAATTCTCAAAATCTATCAAGACCGCAAAAAGCTTACTGATAACTTTCCAGCAATTAAGTCGTCGAAAAATGTTTCCGACGGTGATTGTTCTGACCAAATGGTTTGGTCGTTATTTCGTCACTTTTCAGTCGGAAATCACTATTCCGACAGCTTGCCGACAATTTTCAGATGAAACATTGCATTGGCAAATAACATTTTTCTTGTAGTGAAGGTTACACTACGCATTTGAAAGGAATATAAATTAAGATAAATATTTAACATCTATATATGGGTTACTTTGTACTTTCACACATTGCGAATAATTAATGAGACTTTGCACCTTTAAAAAATAAAAAGTAGTAAAAATTTATTTCAAGAATTTTACCCTTTATTTGAATAAAATTTTGGCCTAAAAGTAGATGAGTATGCAACGTGCCACGATCATACCAATTTCTGGGTGTAATATGCTATTTTTGTTATTTAAGAGTGCAAAGCACTTCATTTGCATATATTTTAGAATGCCAAGTGCCAATTAGGCAAAATGTACTAGGAATTAGATACCACTAAGAAACTATCTATGAGTTGATCGTTATTATAATATACCTAACTAATTAAATCCTAGGGAGAGTGGGCAGATTGGGTTTACGCGCGCCTCCTACCTAGCTAATCTCGCTCTTGGCGCTTCTCGTGTATATTCCTTAATTTTTTTAATTTTTTTTGAGTTTTATTCCTTAACTTTCGTTATATATATATATAAATACATTATTGTTTTTGATAGAAAATCTTTTGAAACAGTGAAATTTCCGAATCATGGTGCTATTCAAGTAGTTAAATCCAAGGTGTAGCTTGCGAGGAGGACGAAATCCAATTTTTATAAAATACAATAGATATTTTTATAAAAATAAGTGAGTGTGCAATTTATCATGTTCATACCAATTTTAGAGTGCAATATACTTTTTTTTATTAAAAACTGCAAAAATACTTTATTTGAATATTTTGGGGATGCGACGTGCAAATTACCCAAAATATAATAGGAATTAGATACTACTAAGAAACTATCTATGAGACCATAATTATTATACAATATCTAACTAATGAAATACTATGGGGAGCGGACATATCAGGTTTACATGTGCATCTCACCTAGCTAGTCTCGCTCTTGGCCCTTCTCGTGTATGTTCTATAATTTTCTTAATTCTTTTTAAAGCTTTATTCCTTAATTTTCTTTATATAAATAAATACATATATATAGGCTAATTTTTTGATAGAAAATCTTTTCAAATAGTGAAATTTCTGAAGCATGGGGCTTTTTAGGGAGTTAAATCCATGGGGTAGCTTACGCGGGGTGCGAAATTAAATTTTTATATAATATCATAGATATTTTTATAATTCAGGAATACAAAATTTAAAATTTTCAAAAGCGCATACAAAATTTAGTTCGATATAAATTTGAAGAGGACGATCACCACATTCCACCCCCTCCCCAATTCCTAATCTAACTATCCAAACATTGAACATCTTGATCTCCTACAGACAAACACAATGAACTCATTAATTAAATATTGTTGCTGCATATCAATAGCAATTGTTGTTCTTATTTCACCTCTACTAGCTAGTGATGAATAGTAAATAGATTGGCCAATGGCAACCCTTTATATATATATATATATATATATATAATTCATAGTGCTTCTCTTCCTCGAATAAGCACCTAATTAGGGTCTGTTTGGTTAGGTTTAAAAGAGAAGTGCTTTTCAGTTGGTGTTTTTTTGTAGAACGGCCTTTTTTTTAGGCCAAACAGTTTTTTTTTTTTTAAAAAAAAATATAAGTACTTCTTCTTAAAAAAAAAACCCCCATCCAAACGGGTTACTAGTCTAGAGCTTACTTAGCACACCTCTAATGATTTGATTAATACATGTATCGTTTAGAAGGTTTATCTCTAACTATTAAAGCCAATGCTCGATACAGGGGAAACAACAAGTCCCCGTCAATACAGTACAATAGCACCGATAAAGAACAACAATCACAAGCAATCGGTATCAGGAAACAGTTGAAGTCTATCACAGCTCAAATAGGCTGCAGGCCCAGATAGTACAAGATACAAAGGAATTACGGAACAATAGAATAAGAGCTAATCAGAAGTCCAGGATAGCATATAATGAGCGGCAAGCTCCAAATAGTACATTAGACAAGGTAACAAACATTAGAATAAAAGCTAGACCTTAGCAGGATTCAAACACAACATGAAAATGGGTGACAAGCCAAAAATAGTCCAATACAAGAGTGTCGGTACAAGAGGTCGATCAAGAGTTCAATACAAGAGTGTCGGTACAAGCGGTCGATCAAGAGTTCAATACGGTTATAACAGGCGGCAAGCCTAAACAATTCGAAACAAGAAGACATATTCGAGCTCATAGTCCAATAAGTACGATAGAAATATGGTGGCTACATGCCCCAACAAGAAAAGGTAGAACCCTCACCTGGATGCGCTTACCGAAGCCCGTTATGTTCACTTATCAGTGCCTTTGCACACGTTCACCTATAATTCAAGAATAACATAATTTAATCAAGTACAATCCATAATCTATTCCAATTCCATATCAAAAGTACTTCCTTTATTGACTAAACCTCAGGGTCTTTGTGGCCAATAACTCAAATTCTTAACTTGTGCAATTTATAATCCCAACCGAATTATCCAAATATATGTATATAGATCAAATATTGGGTCAATAATCGATTACCACTTAACTAAGTGTTAAAACAGGTCCTATACCTCAAAATTCAAGCTCAACCCGTCGAGAAGGGTGTTCTGCCCAGAAACCGCCGCCCGAGCCGCCGTCCGCCGCCACCGGAGCCACCTACCTACCATCGCCAAAATCAAAACCTGTTTCAAGTGGAGATTCATCTCGTCCCGATCTATCAAAGCCCTCTATCAATTTTGTAAAACTTCAAGCCGTTCGGGTTTAACTGAAGGAAATTGAAACCGAGCCCTAACTTACCCACTTCGCGTTTACCAAGCGATTACTCCGCCACCGACCGGGAAACCCTGAAATTGAGGCCACCCTCGTGTTCCTCGTGTCAAGGCATTCCAAGCCCGGTCGAGCTTCGCCGGAAAAGTTGCCGATTCCCGCCGACCCGCCACTACCGCCGCGCCTCTGCTGTTGCTGTTGATTTTTCGATCAGTAAAACATAGTAACACCACCACTACCTTGTTCCTCTCGTCGTGGGGATCAAAACAACATATCATTTGCTCGATTTGACCAAGAAACGAGGGAGATATGAGCAAAACAAGATTTATATATAAATATGGAGTCAATAGCATTTTACTACCCTGTGTTATTCAAAAAGTGCAAAATAAACCCTATGAAAAAAAATATCACATAACGAACCCTGAGTTTTGATAAATTTGCTCACCGCCGCTCATTCTTGATTTATGTTTTAAAAAAGATAAAAAGACAAAATTGCCCTTTTTGACTTGAATTATATTACCCATTTTTTTTTTACCACATCCTCTATTCCCCTTTCTAACGTAAAAATCAAAAATCCTCACCCCCCCCCCTTTTCTCTATCTCTCTAAAATTTGAAAACCCTAATAAAGACGATTTGGGCATAAATCTCCAACGATTAATCTATTGTTCTTTAACCCATCTACATTTTCTACTTTATTTGACAAGCAATTGCTCGAATTAGAGGATTTCTAAATATAACACAGGTGAGTAATGCCAAAAAACACAGGTTACTGCACGCATTATTCTGTAAGCAGGGTTTTTTTGGCAAGTTTATCAAAACACAGGATTTTACTAGAAATTTTTTCAAAACACAGGGTCCGTTGTGCCAATAATTGAACGAAATATCTAACCCAGATCTCTGCATAAACAAAAAAACAGAGCAACCAACAGAGTCGCAACAAAACAACAATAGAGCAACAAAACAAAGGACCACAACATCCAAAAGAGAAATTCATTACTAATACTACAAATCAAAGTTACAACAATAATAACAACCCTCACCAACTACTTAGTACATTTAATTTTTCAACAAGATTACAACAAGAAGAACAAATAAACCCCCACAAACATCCCAAACCAAACTCAAGTTCCCACCACCTTCAACATTCCTTCTTCTAGCATCAACTTTCGACCCACTTGAGACAACTTCATTAACCTCTTCATGCTCATTTTCACCACCCCAATGGACCGCCTCCGAATTGCTTCCATCGCCAACGGGTACTTCCCACATCACTCTTACGGGGTTGCATCACCTAAAAAATTGACATTTTCGAATGGAGCAACAATAAAACAACAAACCTTTCGTAGGCTTTGAGTGAGATTCCACAACTCTTATGGCCGCCTTTAGCTCACAAGCACAAAGAGGAGGAGGCAGATACCTGACCTCCACTTCGTTCCTTTGTTGGTAGTGCCGGGAAAATGAAGAAGATGCCATTGTTGTAAAAAGGGTGTGAGAAAACTAGGGTTTTAAGCTTTACATTTCGTCTTGGGTCTTTTGGGGTAGGAGAAGAGCTGTATCAAATTAAATGGGGGTATAATGGATATTTTCCTCCTATAGAACATTATCAGATTCGCACTAAAAGCGCGTAGAACTCACCGGGGTTATTTTTGTTAATTAGAAATTACACAGGGTTTTTTTTGAGAATTTTTTTTTCACAAGGTTATTCGCATTTATTAGAGATATCATAGGGGGACCGAGTGCATTTCTCCCTATAAATATGTATATATGTATATGTTGTACGTATATATATTGTATATGCGTGTGACCATTTTCAGCAAGGAAGAAGAAGATAAAAACTAATTTTCAAAATTTGCAATATGGTCCCTCAATTTATAACTGCCTTACATTTTAATCCCCAAAGTTTGTAGATATTTTCAATTTAGTCCAAAAGTATAAAAATCAAGTCCTACAAGTTCTAATTCTTCCAATTAGGCCCCCAAACTTTCAATATGTAACAAAAATATCCTTTACCAATATTTCTCCAATTATAACACAAATGTGGGGTGTTACACACACACTGTTAGGATTCAAAATTTCTAGCAGTACTCTCCAATTTTCTTTCATTTGTTTAATTTCTTTAGTATGCCTCATCGGTTCATGTACCAAAACACTAATTTTGGTGGCAAAACGGGGAGAATTCCCTAAATTATTGTGACGTAGGGTGCAAGTGGATTTCAGCAGAGAAATTGAGATTTTTTGATAATAATCGAACAAAAATTGTTACTTCTTTTTAAACTTTTTAGTCTTATAAATAATAGGAATAAAACCAAATTCGTCTAATCAGTAGGCCTAACATTCCACATGAGCAAAGCTTTAGTACGACAAATTCATTTTTCTCCACGATATAATATTAATTTAAGAAATGTAAGTAATTTGCGCTCTGCACCCCAAAAACTATGAAAGGAGCACTTTAAACCTTTAAATAAAACAAAAAAAAAAAAAAAAAGCACCATGCACTTTGAGCTTTGCATAAATTTGATAGATTACTTACACCTTCGTCTAAATTTTGCCAATTGCTATTCAACTGAAACGTCAAAATGTTAAAAAATAAAATATTACCACTTTTGTTGTTTGAGGGTGTAAAGTGTTTCATTGATTTATTTTCATGGTATAAATTGTAAATTATTAAATATTTGAATTTTAAAAGATTTACCTCAATTGAATTTTATTTTTTTAGCTTTATATAGAGTATAATGCCAAACAATGAAGAATATTTACTTATCCAAATTTAGGTCTACTTCATGAAATACTGTTCAAATTTAATTTAGAATTTTCCGTAGAACTACATATACATTAATAGAGTATTTTGTATTCTTAAATTACTTGAATTATATATATTTGTCTATTCATCACGCTGTCCATATTTCCCACCAACAATATATTTATATAAAGATTAAAACGCTACTAGAAAAAAGCTATTTGCTGATGGAATTACAGGCAAAATATTTTGTTGGAAAATGTTCAATTTTTAAGATCACTTACTGATGGTTTAGCATCGCATTATTGACGAACTCGATGATTCCGACGTATAATAAATCCGTCTGCAAACACACGAGCAAAGGGGCCGGGGGGGGGGGGGGGGGGGGAGGGTCAAGAGCACCCTTGTTTTCGACAATCTTCAGACAAAACATAACGGTCGGAAAATAATTTTCGGCACTTTTTTTTCCCAACGCTTTCTGTCGAAAATGTATTTTCATTTTTTTTTGTTTACCGACTAAATACCGATAATTAATTTTCATCAAAAATATGTTGACAGTTTATATTTTTTTCTTTAAACTTTATGACAGATTTTAGACAATATTAAAATTGGAAATATTATTACGATTTTTATTTTTTGATTTTGTTTTTTATCGACAGCATACAGATGATCATATTTGACGTAGCCACTTTATCACGTTTGAGATGCACTTCTGACGAAAATTCTATCGGAACTTTGAATTTTTTATTTGATTATTATTTTTTTTATTTTTCAATTGAAAATTTCATACGAAAATCAAAATTACCCTTTACATACAACAAATAATAAATAAGAAAATATGACAATCTTTAAAATAACATTTCGTATAATCGTCTCGTATAAACATATATATAGAGATTAATAAATAGTAAATAATTATTTTTCTAATTATTAATGTTCAATTGAGAAACATACATAACAGTTGTGTTCATTTATATACACACACGAATAAGTGAAGAAAACTTATAATTGATTCAGTTAAATTGGCAAAAATATCATATTAATTCAATTAAATTTGGGAAAATATCCAATTAACACAATTGAACTGGGAGAAAGATACATAATTTTATTATTATTATTATTATTGTTGTTGTTGTTGTTGTTATTGTGTAACGACACTCTTAATTTTTTTAACTAATTCATTGTCATGTTTTACAATAATTATTTAATTTTAATGACACTATAATAATTGTAGTTAATTTAGTTTTTTCGAATAAGTTTTCAACAAAATTAATTCATTTATCAATTATACTAAAATAGATAATTTGATAATTTAATTGTAAATTCAATGAAACTAAGCATAAATAAATTAGATAATTCTCAAAATCATATAATAAATGAAAAAGAAAAGAATTGACTAATAAAGTATTTTCATAGTCTAGTAGTAACACCTACTTATGCAAAAATATGTTCACTCGTGCGCATGTGGTGCGGCTCTTTGAAGGCGCATATGATTGCCATGATGGAGATCTGGGTTCGAGTCCTATTTTGGGGTAAAGGGGTTATATTTAAAAAGGGGCAAAGCTGTCATATTTAAAAATGGCAAACAAATTCTAGCAGAATGTCATCAACATTCTGTCAAAATTTTTTGAAAATAAGTAATTTTTATGGAATAGTTCCGACACACCATTCGTCAGAAAAGTGATCGAAATTTTTGTAATTTCAATTATTATATTATATATTTTTGACACAAGTTTGGTTGGTATTTCGCCAAAAAATTCTCAAAATCTATCAATACCGCAAAGAGACTACTGATGACTTACAGATAAGTGAGTCGTTGGAAAATATTTTCAATGGAGAGTTTTCACACGAAATGGTCTGGTCGCTACTTCGTCACTTTTTTTGTCAAAAATTATTATTTCGACGGCTTGTCAACAATTTTATGATGAAACATTGCATGGGCAAATAACGTTTTTCTTGTCGTGACAGTTATGCTAGGCATTTGGAAGGAATATAAATTAAGATAAATCTTTTAAAATCTATATATGCGTTACTTTGCACTTTCACACATTGAGAATAAATTAATGAGACTTTGCACCTTGAAATAATGAAAAGTAGTAAATAGTAATTTTCAAAAATTTTACCCTTCATTTGAATAATATTTTGGTCTTAAAAGAGATGAGTATGCAATGTGCCAAGTTCATACCAATTTCATGGTGTAATATGCTATTTTGTTATTTAAGAGGGCAAAGCACTTCATTTGCACATATTTTAGAGTGTAAGTGCAAATTAGCCTAAATGTAATGGGAATTAGATACTACGAAGCACCTATCTATGAGGAGATAATTACTATAAGGCAAAATTGCATTTTTCGTCCTGTAACTATTGGTGTTTGGCATTTTTGGTCCTGTCCAAATTAAAATTCGCAATTTTGTCCTGTATCTTTAAAAAATCCGAAAATTTAGTCCTTTTTTGGTCGGAGCTTACATCAGTTGTCGGAATTTGTCACGTGTGCGGCACAATTCGCCTGAAGTTGATGACGTGGACATTTTAATCCTACATGGCTGGAAGTGGTGTACAATTTAAACAAAATGAATGACACGTATTATTATTGGAGGGGCAAATATGGAGTCACGAGACAATCACGTGTCTCAAATTTGAAATTCTTAAAACAAAAAAATATTTAATGTAATTTGGGGGTTTTTATAAAAAAAAACCCTAACTTCTCTGTAGTTTAGAAAACACGAAGAATCAAGAGAGGAAGTAGAAATTTCTTCTTTTTTTTTTAACCCAAAAATAACATGATTTTTCAATTTTAATTTGGGGAAAAAGACGATGGTGCAGAATAGAGAAGCCGTGAAAGGCATGATTTTGAGTAGACCCTCACTCTTTGCTTTATTTTCTGCTATAAATATAAGTGTTTTTTGTGTATTGAATGCTTTGTTGTCGTTTGCACTTTATTGGACTTGGATGCACTAATTTTGTGTTGGTTGTGGTCCCTTTAGACAATGAGTAATGGGGTCTGGCCTGCAAATGTTGCTTTTTGTACTTGGAATCTTGTTTAATTTTCTTTTTTAAAAATGCATCAAGTTGTTTTGTCATTGTATATCATAGAATATATATGTATATATATATATATATATAAATTGCGTTTAGGTTTTGCTGTTGCTAATTCTGCTATAAATAGTGTCATGGTGAAAGTGATGCTTTTTTTGTTGTTTGATTGTGTAGATTTTTTGCAACCAACTTTGCAGCCTAGTCAGCAACCCTCTTGTCAACTTGTAGATGCTAATGTGGAGTTAAATGAAAATGAAAATGGGGGTGAACAAAATGTTGAGACTGATGCTAATACAAGGATCAATAATGTGAATGAGGCTTATGATTCTGTCTCAATTAATGATGATAACTTGTTTGCTAGGAATGTTGATAGAGAAAATGAAGTGGGTAACATAAATAATAATATAGTTGAGGAGAGTAGTGAAGACAGTGAGAGTGAGGAGGAAGACGTTGTGGGCAGTGATGATGATCTAGATGAGAACAAGTTGTCTGATGATGATGTCAAATTCCCTGAAGCACCAATATTTAATCTTGTTATGATATATTATCCAGATTTTATAATTGGGATGAAATTCAGCACTAAAGAACTTTTTAAGAAGGCAGTGAATTCACATGCAATTAAAACAAAAAGAAGCATAAAGTTTACAAAGAATGACAAAATCAGAGTATATGCAAGATGTGCAGGGGAGGGCTGTGAATGGAGGATGAATGCAGTGAGAGTACCTAATGAAATCACTTTTATGCTAAGAGAGTACAACCCCACTCATACATGTCAACAAGAGTTTTACGTAAAGAATGTTAAAACAAAGTGGCTAACTGAGAGGTATCTACAAAAGTTCAAGTCAGATCCTAAGAGGAGTGTGGAGGGATTTAGGGAGGAGGTAATGGATGAGATTAATTGCAATGTAAGTAAGGATCAAGCATATAGGACTAAGAGAGCAGCTCTAAAAAAACTTGAGGGTAGTCCAGATAGTCAGTACTCTAAGCTTTGGGACTATGCAGAAGAAATTAGAAGAACCAATCCTGGTACTACTGTGATATTGGGTACAGAAGAGGTGGATGGAGAGACAAGATTTCCTATGTTCTATGTGTGTTTATTTGCTTTAAAGCAGGGTTTCAAGGCTGGATGTAGGCCCCTAATTGGGGTGGATGGGTGCCACTTAAAGGGATCTCATGGAGGTATATTGTTATTTGCTGTAGGGCTAGACCCTAACAATGCCACTTATCCCATTGCTTACTTAGTTGTATGTAAAGAAAACAAAGAAACTTGGGAATGGTTTTTGAGAATTCTGAAGAGTGATTTGGGAATACAAAGAGATTGTGAGATGACATTTATGTCTGACAAACAGAAAGGTTTAATCCAAGCGTTCCAAGAAGTATTTCCAGGTAGTGATCACAGGTTTTGTGTGCGACATATGGTCAATAACTTTAAAAATGCAGGATTTAGGGGTATCGAGTTTCAAAACTTGGTGTGGAGGGCTGCAAAAGCAAGCACAATAGGTGAGTTTAAGATGGTGATGCAACAATTGAAGGATATGGATTTGTCTGCAGCTGAATGGTTTCTTGACAAAAACCCAATGCATTGGAGTAGATCCCATTTCAGTGAATTCTCAAAATGTGACATACTCCTAAACAATTGCCGTGAAATATTTAATAGTAATATCCTAGATGCCAGGGATAAGCCTATTATTACTATGTTAGAGTGGATTAGGGAGTATCTTATGAAGAGGCTGCAAACCAATAGGGATCATGCTGATAACAAGTGGAAAGGTAGAGTGTGTCCGAACATTGTTAATCTCATTGACAAGCATGCTGCAAAAGTGGGAGATTGCATTCCTATAAAGGCAGATAATACTCATTATCAAATCAAATGTTTGAGTGGAGGCCAATTTGCAGTTGACTTGCAACAATTCGGTTGCACATGCAGAAGATGGGGCTTGACTGGTGTGCCATGCAAACATGCTGTAAGTGCTATCATAGCTCAAAAAAGATCACCTCATGATTTTGTGCATCCCTGCTACTTGGTAGATACTTACAAAAAGGTATATGCTCCTGCTATAATGCCAATTAGTGGGCAAGATCTGTGGGCTGAAACATTGTTCATACCACCTTTGCCTCCCAATTTTGGAAGGGTTGCTGGAAGGCCTTCCAAGTGTAGAAGAAGAGAACAAGATGAGTCAATATCAAAAACTAAGAAAAGAAGAAGGGGCAAGCCTGTTATGAAGTTAAAGAGGCAGCAAAGTACTGTAAAATGCAGAATTTGTGGGCAACCAAAACACAATTCAGCAACTTGTCCGAACAAGCATATGAATTGCAAGAATGGAGCTGATTTTACAAGGCCACTTGCAGATGCCAATGTAAGTATTTTTTCTTAATTATTTAAATATTTTTACTGGACTTAAAATGAGATTACATATTTTAGGATTGTGAAGAAGTGAATATGGATGAGACAGTTGGGATTGGTACACAGCAGTCTTGGAAACTTCTTACCAAGCATACCACATATTCCAGGACCAACTCCTTACGAACAATTGCAGATTGGGAGATCACATCCTAAGTCCTCACAGCAAACTTTACACACTCACAGTGTTCCAAGACCACCCATTCAACATGGAGTGAACATTAGAGCACCCCCACCAATGCTTGGATGTTCTTTTCCAACCTTCAGCAATTTGACGGAGTCTCAAGCCTATATGCATATCATACTAGACGGTGACAAAAAATATGTGGATCTGAACCAATCTACTCAACTTAGCCAGTCAAGTGTGAAGAACAAATATACCAAAAAAACAGTTTAAAAAGAAGATTACTAGTTGTTATAGATTTTTATCAAACATGTACTAGCAAAGTCTCTTTTGGCTACTGATTATGACTTATTTTGCTTGGGCTTGTGCAATGAATTAAATTTATGTACTTTGCTTTTATGATTTGGCAAGGGTTCAATCTTCTCTTTTGCTTGACATCTTTTGCATTCTATTTCTATTTTGAAAGTCAAATGATTAGATGAAATCCAAATATATTTTTATAAATTCATTGTCTGCAAAAGTTACAATACCTTATCCAAGTGCATTTCCTAACCACTTAATACAATAGACAAGTAACTAGCTTACAAATTAGAGAAAATAAAATTACAAGCCGTTCATCAAAATTTTCAAAATGGATCCAAAGCCAAAACATGTGATTTAAGATAGCTTTAGGTAATCGTTCCCTGTTTCCTTCACCAAAGCACAACTGCAGCCTCCTTTTTTTCCAGACATGAGAACCAAGATCACAGTCCAAATCAACAAGGCTAAGAACAGTTCTTGTAGTATTTTCTTCTTCAGCAACTTTAGTTCATTCTCAACTTCTTTTTTCCTCCTCAAAAGCCCGGGAATAATGATTCTAGCTCTCTCACACAGAGGATCCTCAAACCACAGAAAGAAGTTACAAACTTGAGCCTGCTAAAAGAAGGCTTCACATTGAGAAATAAAAAAAAAAATGAAACAAGGATTGAAGAGCAACAACAAACAATACCGCACAAGAGAGGAACCTACGCCCAGGGTTCTCATCAGTCCACGATGTGCGAAGGGCAGCTCTCCGACCGCAGTTGCAAGGAATGTTAATGATTCCTTCCATGTATATCTCTTAGTTTGTCTTCAGAAATATGGATATGAAGATGGTCTTGCAAATAATGAGAAAAATATAGGGCTATTGGGTGGTTTGGAGGGAAAATTTCCCACCAAAAAATATGCCAACTTGTCTAATTTTTTTAGCCATGTAGGATTCCTTAATTGTACACCACTTCCAACCATGTAGGATTAAAATGTCCACGTCATCAACTTTAGGCGAATTGTTCTGCACACGTGACAAATTCCGACAACTGATGTAAGCTCCGACCAAAAAAGGACTAAATTTTTGGATTTTTTAAAGATACAGGACGAAATTGCGAATTGTAATTTGGACAGGACCAAAAATGCCAAACACCAATAGTTACAGGACAAAAAATGCAATTTTGCCTTATTATAATATACCTAACTAATTAAATACTATGAAGAGTGGATAGATTGGGTTTACGCTCGCCTCTCGCCTAGCTAGTCTCGGTCTTGGCCCTTCTCGTGTAAATTCCTTAATTTTCTTAATTTTTTAAAAAGTTTTATTCCTGAACTTTCTTTATATATATTTATTAATTTTTTGATAGAAAATCTTTTTTAACAGTGAAATTTTTGAAGCATGGTGCTATTCAGGTAGTTAAATCCAAGGTTTAGCTTGTGAGAGGGACGAAATCAAATTTTTATATAATATCATAGATATTTTTATAAAAATAATTGATTGTTGTTGTTGTTGTGTAACAATACTCTTAATTTTTTTAACTAATTCATTGTCATGTTTTACTATAATTTTTTAATTTTAATGACATTATAAAAATTGTAGTTAATTTAGTTTTTTCAAATAAGTTTTCAACAAAATTGATTTAGTTATCAGTTATACTAAAATAGTTAATATGATAATTTAATTGTAAAATAAATGAAACTAAGCATAAATAAATTAATAAAATAAAATTAATAAATTAGATAATTCTCAAAATCATATAATAAGGTAAAAAGAAAAGAATTGACTAATAAAGTATTTTAAAAGTCTAGTAGTTACACTCCTCCTTGACAATGTTGGAAGTGTAAGTTTTCGAAACCCTACTTATGCAAAAATATGTTCACTCGTGCACATGTGGAGCGGCTCTTTGGAGGCGCATATGATTGCCATAATGCAGATCTGGGTTCGAGTCCCATTTGGAGTAAAGGGGTCATATTTAAAAAGGGGCAAAGCTGTCATATTTAAAAATGGCAAACAAATTCTGGCAGAATGTCATCAACATTCCGTCAAAAATTTTTGAAAATAATTAATTTTTATTAAATAGTTCTGACACACCATTCGTTAAAAAAGTGATCAAAATTTTTGTAATTTCGATTATTATATAATATATTTTTGACAGAAGTTTGGTCGGTATTTCGCCAACAAATTCTCAAAATCTATCAATACCGCAAAGAGCTTACTGATGACTTTCAGACATTAAGTCGTCGGAAAATATTTTCAAGGGTGAGTTTTCAGACGAAATGGTTTGGTCGCTACTTCGTCACTTTTTTTGTCGAAAATCATTATTTCGACGGCTTGTCGACAATTTTATGATGAAACATTGCATTCGCAAATAACGGTTTTCTTGTCATGAAAGTTATGCTAGGCATTTGGAAGGAATATATATTAAGATAAATCTTTTAAAATCTATATATGGGTTACTTTGCACTTTCACACATTGAGAATTAATTAATGAGACTTTGCACCTTGAAACAAAGAAAAGTAGTAAATATTAATTTTCAAAAATTTTACCCTTCATTTGAATAATATTTTGGTCTAAAAAGAGATGAGTATGCAATGTGCCAAGTTCATACCAATTTCATGGTGTAATGTGCTATTTTTGTTATTGAAGAGGGCAAAGCACTTCATTTGCATATATTTTAGAATGCAAGTGCAAATTAGACAAAATGTAATGGGAATTAGATACTACTAAGCACCTATCAATGAGGAGATAATTATTATAATGTACCTAACTAATTAAATACTATGGAGAGTGGATAGATTGGGTTTATGTGCGCCTCTCACCTAGCTAGTCTCGCTCTTGGCCCTTCTCGTGTATATTCCTTAATTTTCTTAATTTTTTTAAAGGTTTTATTCCTGAACTTTCTTTATATATATTTATTAATTTTTTGATAGAAAATCTTTCCAAACAATGAAATTTCTGAAGCATGGTGCTATTCGGGTAGTTAAATCCAAGGTGTAGCTTGCGAGGGGGACGAAATCAAATTTTTATATAATATCATAGATATTTTTGTAAAAATAAATGAGTGTTCAATTTGTCAAGTTCATACCAATTTTTGAGTGCAACGTACTATTTTTGTTATTTAAAAGTGAAAAATACTTTATTTGCATATTTTTAGGATGTGAAGTGCAAATTACCCGAAATGTAATAGGACTTAGATACTACTAAGCAACTATCTATGAGGTGATAATTATTATAACATATCTAACTAATTAAATACTATGGAGAGTCGATAGATTGGGTTTATGTGTGCCTCTCACCTAGCTAGTCTCGCTCTTGGCCCTTCTCCTGTATGTTCCTTAATTTTCGTTAATTCTTTTTAAAGTTTTATTCCTTCACTTTCTTTATAAATATACACACACACACACACACACACACACACATATATATATATATTAATTTTTCACAGATAATCTTTTCAAATAGTGAAATTTCTAAAGCACGGTGCTTTTCAAGGAGTTGCATCCAAGGTATAGCTTGCAAGGGGGATGAAATCAAATTTTTGTAAAATATCATAGATATTTTTATAATTTAGGGATATACAATTTAAAATTTTCAAAAGGGCATACAAAATTTAGTTAGATATAAATTTGGTGGGGACGATCACCACATTCCACCCCACCTCCCTGATTTCTGTTCTTGTTATCTAAACATTGAACATCTTGATCTCCTATAGAGAAGGACAATGAACCCATTAATTAAATATCATTAATGTATATCTTCTAAGTTGTAGTTTACGTTTTTATTTCACCTCTACTTGCTAGTGATGAATAGTCAATAGATTGGCCAATGGAAACCCTTTATATATGAAAAAAATTCATAGCTCTTTTCTTCCTTGAATAAGTACCTAATTAGAGTCTGTTTGGATGGTTTCAAAAAAGAAGTGCTTTTTGAATGGTGTTTTTTTTATAGTAGAGCTTTTTTTTTTTAAACCAAATAGTTTTGCATTTGGATACAGTAATTAAAAGTGCTTTTAAAGATATTTTTATTTGAAACTACCCTTGGGTAGCTTATAAAAAAAGCCCTTTTTGATTTTCTTTTTTTGGCTTCCAAATACAATTTTTTTACTCTAAAGTGCTTTTTTTTCCAAAAAATAAGTACTTCTTCTTAAAAAAAAGCCCATTCAAACGGGCTCTTAGTCTTGAGCATCCTTAGCAAACCTCTATTAATTTGATTAATGCATCTATTATTTAGAAGGTTCATCTATAAATATTAAAGCCAATGCTTGAACTTTCATTACTAAAAGAATATCCAATTTGACATACATAATGTAACGCCATGTCACTTGTGTACCTATTGTAACACCTTATAAAAAATGTCTCAATAAATTATCTTTAATTTGAATTATAATATACAAAAGGTGACCACATTATAAAGTGTCAAAATTTGATTGATTGAGTAGGTACCTAAATCTTGGCTTACTCAGCATACCTCTAATAATTTGATTAACACCTCTATTGAAAGATTTATCTATAAATATATATTATCCCAAACAACTATTATCAACACATCAATTTTCAATTCTTGAAGTCTTTGGCAAAAATGGGTTCTCAACAAATTGTTTCAGTTGTCCTCTGCTTGTCTCTGATTTTTCTCATTTCTTCAAAAGTGGCAACTATGGAACTGGCCAAGTCCAATACCCTTGACACATGTAAGCATTTTCTATTTGTACATGTCTATCATCAATATATTTATAGAAAGAGATTTTAATTTATGTTTCATATGATGGTCGATTTCTTTCAGTAATTCATTCAAGATCTAAGGGTATATAAAAAGAATTGTGCCGTGAAGGCGCATGTTCTACTGTGCTGACATGCTCAGTGACACTTTTTCAACTTATTATGAAATTGCAAATGTGTGCTTTAAAATTTTTTATGATATTAGTCTTAAATATTTTAATTAAGAATTATTGGAGCCATAAAATAAATTGTTCTTTTGGGGACAAACAGGAACATTCTATTTTCTAATATATATATATATTTAAAATTCCTACCACCAAAACTATGACGGTGAACTGCTAGCTTTCATTAATAGTTCCTATAGCACTACTGAATGTGAAACATAAACAAATTTTGTCACACCAAGAATAATTTCATTTCCACTAAAATGGAGCTCTATGTTATGGTAATTAATTAACATATGTATCATAAACTTTTGGGCAAAATACACTTTGCACCCCTGAACTATTCATTAGGTCGCAAACACTCCCCTAAACTATGAAAGGTAACACTTCAGTCCCTCATATTTCTACCGTTAGTTTAACAATTAGCAAGATGCTGATTTGGTTGTTGACTTTATGGAAAAAGAAATGTTGCACTAGCCGTATAAAATTGAGGGACCAAATTGCCTTTTTTTTTGTCAAATTATTCTTGAGATTGTTTATGTAAAAATCCCATTGCCTTCTATTGAAAATGTGCTTGGCCGGTTTATTTATTAAGAACCAAATAAGCCTCAACTAGCTTTTGTTTCTTTTTGCTTGATAATTATTGTGACAAGAAATATTGTCACATTTATTTATTTTATTCATATTATAAATGTCTACTAATAGTGCAAATTCACAAGGTTCATGTCTTTATATCATCATTCAAAATATTGTATTTCTAATTTTAATAGAGCAAGATGTAAATGCAAATTAAAGGCAACTATTCCAATGACTTGGAGTATAAATAATCCAAGGAGAAATTTTGCAAGTTGTGCTTATTGGAAATTAAGTTTCTATTCTATCTTAATTTTATTTACAAAATCAATTCAAAAATTTGTAAATGACATGACTTTTGAAGAAACCAAATGAAAATATATAGGACAAAATAAATATAAAAACAAAGGATTATGCATGTGAATTAGAATGTAACTTTGTAAATGAAATTTCAATTTCTACAGTCTTTCCACGATGTACAGTCAAAAATCAACAAAAACTAATACAAAACATGCAACTTTGTGTTTCTAATGACTAATAAAGAAGGCTCAATCTCAATCCAAAGGCTAATAATAAGGCCAACATGGCTCAATTCAACTATGTTCAATCATTGTCAAAAAACATAACTTAAAACTTACCTCAAAGTGGATGCTCCAGCAAGAATCAAGTCTCAATTGATTGAAGATAGAGAGAATTTTGAGACAATTTTTTTTTCAATCTCCGTTTACTTGGTCGAATAAGGGCTTTTGTTGACCGTCTTTCTCTTCCCACCTTACAAAATTTCCTTTTGGAATGTGATTTTAGAGTCACGGCCTATAGCCCACAGAAAAATTATTTTATTTATATAATAAAAGAAAAAAAAGGGTAACTTTGGGATTAAAGAATAAGGTTTGACGTGGATAAGTTACTAGATGGAAAATTTAACGCTGTGAGTAGTCTTCTATTTCACGGTTAAGTTCAGGGACTAAAGTGTTACGTTTCATAGTTCAGGGGGGTGTTTGCGACCTAATGAATAGTTTAGGGGGGTGTTTGCGACCTAATGAATAGTTCAGGGGTGCAAAGTGTATTTTGCCCTAAACTTTTTAATTAAAAGATGCATTAATACATGCGTCACACTATACATAATATTTTAGATAACCTTATTAGCTATTATGGAAATACTAAAGAAAAATAAATTGGTAGACTAAATTATTTTTGTGGGTTTTAATTCAGCTAAGATGAATGGAGCCGCAATAAATGATGCCAAATACATAGGAGCAGGATATGAAAGTTTTCCCAGGAGTGAATTTGAGGCCGCCAAGATTGGAATTGGGGGAAATGTTGGATGTTGAGCCTTAGGCCTAGCTCCAAATAAAGTAAAGCAAAATTGGGAGCATTTGCTTCTTAAGTATTTGTACTATAAATATCTTATTTTATATCTCGTGTTGTGCGTGAAAACCATGAAATAATAATATGGCCAAAAGTTGATAACATGCATAAATAAATAAAAAAACACAATCATTGTACGGTGGTTGGGCCGGATTCGGGCTCTAGTGACCACATGTTGGCGATTGGATGGTAGGCCTTGGGCAAGGCTCGAAAACTAAGAAAAATTGAAAAAAAGAGTTGCTACTTATCACTTCCTATTGTCTTTTTTTTGTGTCATCATATCTTTCTATTATAAAGAAACTATTTTGCATTTGATGTGCATGAAATAGCAAAATAACATTATGCTCACAAGCTGAATAACATGCATAAATAAAAAAATCTTTTGTTATTCAACTCAATTACTCTATCGATGGTTAGGATTTAGGCCATTGCCACCATGTCATCAAGGATTCCCACAACAAAAAATATGAGGAAGATTGTGTAGTTGACATATGCTTTTTAGTATTAAAAAAAACACTACATGAAAAATGTTATTTGCCAACGCAATGTTTCATCAGAAAATTGTCAGCAAGCCATTGGAATAGTGATTTCCGATAGAAAAGCGATGAAGTAGCAACCAAACCATTTTGTTAGAAAAATCATCGACGAAAATATTTTTTGAGGACTTACTTTTCGGTAAGTCATTAGTGAGCTCTTTGCAGTATTGAAAGATTTTGACAAATTTTGGACGAAATATCAACCAAAATTTCATCAAAAATATATTTTTAATAATCAAAATTACAAAATTTTCCATTATTTTTCTGACGAATGGTGTGTCGGAACTATTTTATAAAATTTACTTATATTAAAAAAATTTCGACGGAATGTCAACGACTCATTATGTCGGAATTGTTTTTGGTGTTTTTAAATTTGAAAGCTTCGCCCCTTTCTAAATATGACCTCTTCACCCTAGACATGACACAAACCCGAATCTACATTATGGCAGCCATATGCGCCTCCAAAGAGCCTCACCACATGTGCACGAGCGAATACATTGTTGCGTAAGTAGGGGTTCGAACCTACACCTCTAACATTGTCAAGGAGAGTGTTACCGCTAGACTATTAAAACACTTTATTCGTCAATTTTTTTCTTTTTCACTTATTAAATGATTCTGAAAATTAACTAATTTGTTAATTTAATTTTATTAATTTATTTATCCTTAGTTTTATAGAATTTACAATTAAACTATCAAATTATCTATTTTAATTTAGTATAATTGATTAACTGAATCAATTCTAACTTATTAGAAAAAACTAAATTAACTTCAATTTTTAGAGTGTCATTACAATAAACAATTATAGTAAAACATAACAATGAAGTAGTTAAACAAGTTAAGAGTATCGTTACATAATAATAATAATAATAATAATAATAATAATAATAATAATAATAATAATAATAATAATAATAATAATATTCTATATGTTTCTCCCACTTCAATTGTGTTAATTGGATATTTCCCCAAATTTAATTGAATTAATATGATATTTTTCCCGATTTGACTGAATCAATTACAAGTTTTCTTCAATTATTTGTGTGTGTGTGTGTGTGTGTGTGTGTGTGTGTGTGTGTGTGTGTATAAACACAATTGTTATATATATTCCTCAATTAAATGTTAATAATTGTAAAAATAATTAATTACTATCTATTAATCTCTATATATGTTTATACACGGCGATTATACCAAATGTTATTTTAGGGATTTTCATATTTTCTTATTTATTTTTTTATTGTAAGTAAAGGATAATTTTGATTTTCCCATGAAATTTTCTACTGAAAAAATAAAAATAATAATAATCAAATAAAAATTCACAGTTTCGACAAAATTTTCATTGGAAGTGCATCTCAAATGAGATAAAGAGGTTTTGATAAATATAATCGTCTGTATTCTGTTGATAAAGAACAAAATTAAAAAATTAAAATCTTAATAATATTTTTGATTGTAATATCGTCGAAAATCCATCATAATGTTTAAGGAAAAAAAATATAAAACATCAACATATTTTCGATGAAAAGTAATTGTCGGTTTTCAATCGGTAAACAAAAAAAATATGAGAAATAAATTTCGACGATTTATTCCATCGAAAAGAAGATAGAAAGTGTTGGAAAAAAAATAAAGAGAAGGAAAAATATTTTCCAAAAGTTATGGTTTGTTAGTAGATTGTCGAAAACTAGTGCACTTTTGTTCCCTCCTTGGCCCGTGTGTTTGCTGACTAATTTCCAATGAAATATATGTGGGAAACCTTTTCATCGAGTTTGTCAATAATGCGACGCTAAACCATTGTTAAGTGGTCCAAAAAATTGAACATTTTTCGATGAAATATTCCGTCGGTAATTCCGCTGGCAAATAGCATTTTCTTGTAGTGAAAGAGCTAGAACCTGGCTTTTGGCCTAATTCATATTTACCTTGCCTTAAAGGTGTGGGGAGCTTATTGGATAAGGTTCAAATCGTAGCAGGTGTCCATGCGCGGGTTACATCTCTTGTATTGTCAAAAAAAAAAAAAACCAAAGAAAGAAAGAAAGAAAGAGTAAGAACATACTTTGGCCATAGAACAAATATTTTACATTCATCGATACACACATTATATCTGTTCATAACATCAAATATGGACTAGGGTTATATCATGTATTGTCCAAAAAAAGAAAGAACGAGCAAGAACCTAGTTTGGTTGTAGAAAAAATTTGTACATTCATCGATATGCACATGATATCTATTCATACCATCATATATCGACCAGGGTTATATCATCTATTTTCAAAAAAGAAAAAAGAAAAAGAAAGAAAGATAAAGAACCTACTTTTGTTGTAGAACAAATATTTTAAATTCATCGATACGCACATGATATCTATTCATACCATCATATATCAACTACTAGAAGAAAAAAAAAATATATCGACTACTAGAAGAAGACCGGTGTCAAAGTATAATAACAAAGTTGCAAAATGCATCTTGTCCAACATGAATTGGGATTTTACGAGGATTGCTTATATAGTGACAAAACCAAGATCTTGGGGGATAGAGGGCTATCTATTAGCTACTATTAATAATATAAATAAATAATTTTTTGAAAGATGATCAGAAGTGAACTAACTGACAATTAAAATGATCGTTTAAATTTAACAATATATATAAGGGCCAAACACTATTTTAAAATAAAAGATGTTATTTGAACCCATAGGAGACCAATTTGAGGATTTCTTCAATTTTTCCTCCAATTATCCTAAATATGCGCAACCAACTAGCTCCTCATTCCTGTGAGTCGTGTTCCAAATTGAAGTTAGAATTAGCTATAGAAGCTTGAACTCATAATTGTCCACTGAGATCGATTAATGAAATTTTCTTGTTGTATTTGAGTGTGTTTGTGTGTGTTACATGCGCAATTGTTTTTTTTTCTTTATTTTTTTGTGTATCTAAATTTCTATATTTTATTTTCTAATTTGTATTTTCATTTTTGAATTATAAACTTACATCTTTTATTTTGAAACGCATTGCAACATTTTTTTTTTGTTATTTGCTACCTTAATTTATTTATCAATCATAAACGAATATAATTTGTTTTATTTATATACACATTCGTAAGTATATAAAGATTATAAACTTAGGTTATGGAAAATGTATTTTTATAAAATAAATAGAGAGAAGAAACTACTTACCTTAATCTATTCGGGTCCCTACAATATCCAAGATTTCACGGGTCGAGTACTAAGCGTGATCGTACAAATCTAATAATGTAAGAGTAGGAGTATAAGCTATCTTATAAAATTTCTATCAAGTTGGGATAACTCATAGAAATTGATATCCCCTTATAATTATAAATAAAATCTAATTATAATGCTATAATAGTATAATAATCCATATTATATCTCATTCGCATTGTTCCTTTTGATATATCATTAGTAATTACAATAAAAAGCCAATCATGGTATAAATCTGACAATCAAATTGCATCACCGCCCATGATGTACAACTCTTCCAGATTCCTATTTAGTTAATTAATCTTATGCTACTCATTCCAATTAATATGATAGTATAATTCTTATAACAAAAAGCACAATTCTTTATACTATCAAACAATCAAAGCTTTGAAAGTTAAGGCTTACCAACTCCTGACTCGATGCCAAGTGCGGCGGTTGCTGCTCTCACCCTCACTCTCCAATTTACTCAGCTTGTATCTCTTATTTGTGTGTGATATATATATATATATATATATAATTAAAATTCCTAAACCTACTAAGATTAACTCAGTAGTCCAAAGTATAATAGGATTAGCCTAATAATCGTAAACCCAATAGGATTTTACTAATAATAATAGTGATAATAGTAATAATAATAAATTAATAATAATAACAGAGGCAATAATAGTAATAATAATAATAATAATAATAATAATAAGACTCATAAAAGGGTCAGGGTATCACAACCTAGTTCCTCATTCCCGTGAGTTGTGCTCCAAATTGAAGTTAGCAATAGCTATAGAAGATTGAACTCATAATTGTCCACCGAGATCAAATAATGAAATTTTCATGGTGTATTTGAGTGTGTATGTTGGTATGTGTTACATGCAAAATTATTTTTTTTCTTCATTTTTTTGTGTATATAAGTTTCTATATTTTATTTTCTATTTTGTATTTTTATATATGAATTATAAACTTACATCTTTTATGTTGTATACATATTGCAGCATTTTTTTTTTGTCATTTGCTGCCTTAATTTATTTATAAATCATAAACAAATAAATTTTGTTTTATATATATACACATTCATGCGTATATAAAGATTATAAATTTAGGAATCTTGAATTATTACATATTTTAAATTCATTTGATAAGTTTAAATTATATTACATATGTACATGTATTTGTGATTAGATACAATAATCTCAAAATTATTTAAGTATAATTTTATAATTATTAAATATAATATAATTCCTTTCAAAAAAATATAATATAATTAATTTTTTAATGATATGAACGCACACCATCCACACACAAACACACTGTTGAGATTCAAAATTTCTGGCAATACTCTCCAAATTTCTTCTATTTGTTTAATTTCTTTAGCACGCCTCATCGGTTCATGTACCAAACCACTAATTTTGGAGGCAAAAGAGGGAGAATTCCCAAAATTATTGAGAAGTAGGGTGCAAGTGAATTTCTGCAGAGAAATTGAAACTTTTCGATAATAATCGGACAAAAATTGTTAGTTCTTTTAAAACTATTTATTCTTATAAATAATTGGAATAAAACCAAACTCGTCTAATCAATAGGCCTAACATTCCATATGACCAAAGTTATAGTACAACAAATTCATTTTCTCCATGATATAATATTAATTTAAGAAATGTAGGTAATTTGCACTTTGCACCCTAAAAACAGTGAAAGTAGCACTTTAAACCTTTAAATAAAAGAATAATAAAAAAGAAAGCACCATACACTTTGAACTTTGCATAAATTTGACAGATTACTTACACCTTCATCTAATTTTTGCCAATTAATGCTATTCAACTAAAACGTAAAAATGTTAAAAAATAAAATCTTACCTCTTTTGTTGTTTGAGGGTGTTAAGTGATTCACTGATTTATTTTCATGGTATAAATTGTAAATTAATATACACTTGAATTTTAAAAGATTTACCCCAATTGAATTTTTTTTTTAATCTTTATAAAGAGTATAATGCTAGACAATGAAGAATATATACTTATCCAAATTCTGGTCTAATTCACGAAATACTTTTCAAATTTCAATTCAGAATTTTGCATAGAACTACATACATCTTAATACTATCTAGTATTTTGTATTCTTAAATTACCTGAATTTTAGATATTTGTCTAGTCATCACATTGTCCATAGTTCCCACCAACATTATATCTATATAAAGATCAAAACACTACAAACCCACGGGCTAGGGGGGGGGGGGGGGTTCAAGAGCGCCCTTGTTTTTAACAATCTTACAACAAAAAATAACCGTCGGAAAATAATTTTCTTCTCTTTAATTTTTTCCAACACTTTCCGTCTTCTTTTCAACGGAATAAATCGTCAAAAATGTATTTTCATACTTTTTTCTTTACCGATTGAATACCAATGATTAATTTTCGTTGAAAATAGGTTGTAGCTTATATTTTTTTCCTTAAACTTTGTGGCAGATTTTCAACGATATTAATATCAAAAATATTATTACGATTTTTATTTTTTGATTTTGTGCTTTATCGATGGAATACACAGAATATATTTGTCGAAACCTCTTTATCTCGTTTGAGATGCACTGCCACCGAAAATTATGTCAGAACTTTGATTTTTTTATTTAATTATTATTAATTTTATTTTTCAACAGAAAATTTCATAGGAAAATCAAAATTATCCTTTACATACAACAAAAAATAAATAAGAAAATATGACAATCCCTAAAATAACATTTTGAATAATCATCTTGTATAACATATATTGAGATTAATAGAGAGTAATTAATTATTTTTACAATTGTTAATGTTTAATTGAGAAACATACATAACAGTTGTGTTTGTATATATATATATATGATAAGTCCGTAATTATACTTGATTTTGGTTTTTACTTTGTCGGACTTATCACGTATTTTCCTCTATTCTAGCCTTATTATGCACAAATTTGAGTTAAATTGTAGTTTTGTAGGTGATATGGGAAAAATACCATAAAGGACACGAAAAGTGGAATCAGAAGCTGAGTATTTACACGACATATATTGAGTAGCAACTTGATTTAAGTAATCCGGAGGAGAAATGGGCTGCAAGAATGCGTACGTACGCAAGGAATTTTGAGTACTTACCCAGCTCGAGCCATTTGAAGGAAAAACAAATCTGTATAATTTGAGTAAGTAAGCAAAATCCGCCACAGCAATTAAAAGGTTTCCTTATTTGATTAGGACTCTGATTTGGAAAGATTTTCTAGGCGAATTAAAAGCTTTCCTTATTTGATTAGGACTCTGATACAAGGACAAACAATGAATCCCGTTTTAAGCTAGGTTTCAGAGTTTAGAACAATTCTTTTTCAATTTTTTTTCATCTTTTTGAAGAGGACGGAAGACTGAAGATGGAGGATTGAAGAGGATCGAAGGCGAAGTCAAAAACAACGATTGGAGGGAAGTTCATCTTTTGATTCTCCACTCACTAGTTCTATATCTCTCCCTTCTATGTATTCTTTTTCGTACTTTGCATTTGGTTTTCTACAATCCATCACGAACTAGATTAATTGTCAAGTGTAAGGGATGGTATAATTTTTCCTTTTTCCTATTCTATGAGAATTCTGTGGATGTGAATGATTTCGTGTGTTTGGTGAGTGAATTTATGGTTTAATTGATGTTCTATGAGAATTCTGTGGATGTGAATGATTTCCAATTAGACTAAATCAATTGATGTTTAATTGCGTGAGAATGAGTTTAATGTTAATTGAGCCATAGGGCGGTGTTAAGTCTTATATAAATACTTCTTAGTGCTTGGATTAATTAAGTGAGAATTGGTGAGTTTTAGGCCTAAAAGGAATTGTATAAGATGATTCTCTGATGCTCGAGAGAGATTATAGATATATTAGTTCCCGACTTCACACAACCACAAAATCATTTAGTCTAGGGATTGGATTGGAATAGGAATTACCTACATTGCACTTGAATTTCGCATTATTTAATATCTGTTTGACTTTTAAATTTGTTAGAGTTAATTTACGTGTTTAGTGCTTGATTTCGTTCAGTTTTAAGTCAGAAAACAAACCATTCCATATCAATCAATTTTGCTAAATAGCACAAGTCACTCTCACGGGCCAAATTACAATCCTTCTGGGATTCGACATTCTGCTTATCTTAGATTACTTGTATGATAGTGTGCACTTGCACAACCCCATCAAGTTTTTGGCGCCGTTGCCAGGGATTGACGCGTTTGACTATGATATTAGCTTGTTCATTTAAACTAAATTTATTTCTTTTTGGTTTCTATTTATTTTTATTTTTATTGCTGCTGAATTTTCTCTTTTCTATTGTAGGTTCATTTTGGTGTATGATCACGAACTATTGCCTCTCGATCTCAAAATCAAAAAAGACAACAGA
Source organism: Petrea volubilis (assembly GCA_026212405.1). Classification (NCBI taxonomy): domain Eukaryota; kingdom Viridiplantae; phylum Streptophyta; class Magnoliopsida; order Lamiales; family Verbenaceae; genus Petrea; species Petrea volubilis. The sequence continues at coordinate 3,719,263 of CM047880.1, forward strand.
AGGAGGAATATAGCAAGAAGAGCTAGAGTAGCTCGGACACGCATTATGGCTGAAAACGAGAACAACGGGGCTAACGGTGGCAATGATCAAAATGCCCCACCAATTGGTCAAGTGGATGCAAGAACATTGCGTGACTTCATTGCACCCCAAGCCGAAGGAGCTACAACAGGGATACAATGACCGCACATTGAGGCGAACAACTTTGAGATTAAGCCAGCCCTATTGAACATGGTGACAAACAATGCACAATTCTATGGCTTACCGAAAGAAGACCCTCATCAGCATCTAGATAACTTTCTAGAGCTTTGCGACACTATAAAGATTAATGGAGCGCCAGACAATGCAATAAGAATAAGGATTTTTCCTATCTCTTTGAGGGACAGAGCTAAAATTTGGCTCAATTCGGTGCCTAGTGTATCTATTACAAATTGGGATCAGCTGTCACATGCATTTTTAACCAAGTACTTTCCACCTGCCAAGACTGCCAAGCTAAGGAATTACATCTCCACCTTTTCACAAAATGGCTGGGTGTCATTATACGAGGCCTGCGAGAGGTACAAGGACTTGTTAAGGAGGTGTCCCCACCATGAACTACCCAAGTGGATGGTGTTGTAGACGTTTTACAATGGGTTGGGGGTGAACACCAAGAGTACGATTGATGCAGCCGCTGGAGGTTCTTTGGCTACCAGAACTGTGGACGATGCCTACAACTTGATTGAGGAGATGGTGATCAATAACTATTAATGGTCAGTGGAAATAACCAATCAAAAAAACCAAGGGGGTATGTCATTGTATCACTACAAGCTCAGGTAAGCACTCTAACTCATAAGTTTGACTCTTTGAATAATAACGCTTTGAGTGCTAGCCCTGAACTATCTTGTGAATTGTGTGGTGATTGTATTCATGTTTCTGCTGATTGCTCTCTGGGGAGCCCATTTCGTGTTGTTTCTAGTGAACAGGTTAACTTTGTCAGGGCAGTCATGCATGGAAATGTGCAGGGGAGACAAGTCAATAACCCCTACTCCAATACATACAATCCAGGTTGGATAAATCACCCTAACTTCTTATGAGGTGGTCAAAACGCAAACAAGCCACAATTTCCTTCTGGATTTTAACAGAACTACCCACCTCAACAAGAGAAGACGAGCTCCTTGGGAACAAAGATAGACAAATTCATTGATGTCTTGGGGGAGAGTCTGAAAAAGATCGAAGGAAAGTTCGACCAAATCACTAAGAACCACTCCTCATCCATCAATAATTTAGAGGTTCAAGTTAATTGGCCAATGCATTGATCAATAGGACCCACGGGAATCTTCTAATTAACACAGAAGTTAACCTCAAGGAACAATGCATTCAATCATACTAAGGAGTGGAAAAGAGTTGGGCCCCCCAAATATAGCAAATGCTAAAAGGAAAGAAGAGGGACTTATCAAAGTACATGAGGAAACAAAGGGCAGTAAAGAAGAAGAAGGGGGGAAGCAAGTTGATCAAGCTCCAGTGGTGCAAAAGTGCAGTAGTATCATCTCTCAGAAACTGCCCTTAAAACTAAAAGATCCAAGGAGTTTTACTATCCCTTGTATGATTGGTGAATTTGAGTTTTTTAAGTGTTTGTGTGATTTGGCATCTAGTGTTAATTTGATGCTTTTTTCCGTTTTCTTGCAATTGGCTGATCGATTACTCAAGTGACCACTGGGGGTAGTGGAGGACGTCTTGGTAAAAGTTGGGAAGTTTATTTTCTCGGTAGACTTTGTAGTGCTCGACTTTGAGGATAATAGAGAGGTGCTGTTGATTTTAGGAAGACCTTTCATGAACATTGGGAGAGCATTAGTGGATGTCAACACGGGAAAATTGACTCTCACACTTGGGGATGAGAGTATCGACTTTGATGTGTTGAAAGCAATTAAATACCATGTTGTGAATGATCAATACATGAGGGTAGATACAACCGATGATTGTGTGAGAGAAGTGATGGAGGGAAATGAGAGCGATGAAAAAGGGAATCGGTGTATGAACAACTACCAAAAACTTTAAGTCCTACGCCTCCTTCGCACATTCAACCTCCTACATTAGAGCTAAAGTCGTTGCCTCCAAATCTAAAGTATGTATTTGTGAGAGAAAATGAAACATTGTCGGTCATTTTGGGTGCCCACTTGTCGGTCGAGCAAAAAAAGAAAGTTCAATACCATATTTCCGATATCAAGGGAATTAGTCCCTCCGTATGCACACACAAGATCTTGATGGAGGAGGATGCAAGGCCATGGAGGGAGGCACAAAGAAGATTAAACAAGCACATACAGGAAGTTGTGAGAAAGGAAGTGATCAAGCTATTAGATGCCGGGATTATATATCCCATATCGGATAGCAGTTGGGTTAGCTCGATTCAATTTGTTCCGAAGAAAAGCAAGATGCAATTGGTAGAAAATGAAAAAGGAGAGGAGATTTCTACTAGACTAGTAGTTGCGTGGAGAGTGTGTATTGATTATAGGAAGCTAAATGCAACTACTCGAAAAGATCATTTCCCTTTACCATTTATTGATCAAATGTTAGAACGTGTTGCTGGTCATGCTTATTATCGCATTCTTGATGGTTTTTCAAGTTATCTGCAGATTCCCAGTGCATTGGAAGATCAAGATAAGACAACCTTTACGTGTCCATATGGCACTTTAGCATATCGAAGAATGCCCTTCGGATTATGCAATGCACCGGCCACTTTCTAGCAATGCATGATGGCAATTTTCTCGGACATGGTGGAGAAATGAATGGAGATATTTATGGATAACTTTATAATTTTTGGGGTTTCGTTTGAGGAGTATTTATCAAATTTAGAAAGAGTCCTCCAAAGATACGGTAAAACGAATTTAGTTTTGAATTGGGAGAAATGCCATTTCATGGTCGAGAAGGGCATCGTGTTGGGACACAAGATCTCCCCCAAAGGGATTCAAGTTGATCAAGCGAAAAGTGGAAGTGATTGAGAAGTTGCTGGCCCCCACATCCGTGAAGGCTGTTAGGAGTTTCTTGGGCCATGCCGGGTTCTATAGGTGATTTATTAAGGATTTTTCTTTAATTGCTAAACCATTGTTCAATTTTTTGGTTAAAGATGTTGTGTTTGAATTTGATGACTCGTGTATTGATGCTTTCACTAGGTTGAAGCAAGCTTTGATTTCGGTGCCCATCGTCACTCCATCGAATTGGTCTTTGCCTTTTGCACTTATGTGTGATGCTAGCAATCACGATTAAGGTGGTATTGGGGAAAAGGAAAGACAAACAGTTGCATGTGGTTTCCTATGCTAGTCGGGCTCTCTCGGAGACCCAAATTAACTACACTACCACAAAAAAAGAGATACTAGCGATTGTCTATGCTTTCGATAAGTTTCGGCCATATATACTTGGTTCCAAAGTGATTGTTTACACCAATCATGCTGTAATCAAGTATTTAATGCCTAAAAAAGATTCAAAACCAAGACTAATTAGATGGGTTTTGCTTCTGCAGGAATTTGATATGGAGATCTGGGATAAGAAGGGTTCGGAGAATTTGGTAGCGGACCACTTCTCCCGACTAGAGCACTTTGGAAAATTTAATGAGGTGAGTGAAGAGATAAATGAATACTTCTCGGAGGAATCCCTATTGCAAATCGAGGTGAGTACCCTATGGTGTGCAGACATTGTAAACTTCTTAGCTTGCGGAATTATCCTACATGGGTTTTATCACCAACAAAAGAAGAAATTCTTCCATAACTGTAAGTTCTATTTTTAAGATGATCCCTTGTTATTTAAAGAATGTGCCGATGGGATGATTAGAAGGTGTGTGCTTGAAGTTGAAATGCATGATAATTTGAGTCATTGTCATGGTTTGGTATATAGTGGTCATTTTGGTTTGTCTAAAACTGCGTCTAAAGTGTTAGAATGTGAGTTTTATTGGCTAAATATATTCCGAGACTGTAGAAGATTTGTAGCCCAATGTGATGTGTCAAAGAGTAAGAAATATCTCCTAGATGAATGAGATGCCTCTAAACAATATACTTGAAGTTGAATTATTCGATGTTTGGGCCATTAACATCATGGGGCTGTTTCCCTCGTCTTATGGTAATAGCTACATTCTTGCAGGGGTGGATTACGTCTCTAAATGGGTAGAGGCCGTGGCATGTCCGCATAATGATGCAAAAACGGTGGTTAGATTTTTGAAGAAATTGTTCACTAGATTTGGCACGCCTAGAGTTGTGATAAGCGATGGGGGTAGTCACTTTAGAAATAAACCTTTGGAAACTCTGTTAACTAGATACAAAGTGCATCATAAAATTGCCACACCTTACCATCCACAAATGAGTGGATAGGTAGAAATTTTTAATAGCGAGTTGAAGTACATTCTAGAGAAAATGGTGAATTCATCTAGAAAGGATTGGGCAATGAAGCTCGATGATGCTTTGTGGGCATATCGAACTGCTTTTAAAACCCCTATCGAAATGACTTCGTATAGGCTTCTATTTGGTAAGGCATGTCATCTCCCCATCGAACTTGAACATAAGGCATTTTGGGCAATTAAATTTCTCAATTTCGATGTGAAAGATGCATGTGAAAAATGGTTGCTCCAATTGAATGAACTCGATGAGCTTTACCTCCACGTGTATGAAAATGCCAAGCTTTATAAGGAGAAAACGAAGAGATGGCCTGATGCTCATATCATGAGGAAAGAATTCCATGAGGGGCAATGAGTGCTCTTATACAACTCCAGGTTACGGCTTCCCCTTGGGAAGTTGAAATCTCATTGAATGGGTCCCTTCCGGGTAATCAAGGTATTTCCCCATGGAGCGATACAGATTGAAAACTAACAAGGGGAACATTTCATGGTGAATAGCTAGTGTTTGAAGGCGTATGTGGGTGGAGTTTTGGATCGAGCAAGGTCGACAACGTACGTCGACCTCACTCATTAAAAATATTAAAAGGAGTCGAGCTAAAGATTATAAACAAGCGCTTTTTGGAAGGCAGCCCAAAATTTCATAGTTTTGAATTTCTTTAAGCTTAGTTTTGTGTGTTTTTGGGTATACCACTTGAGGTTTTGATGTAATTTTTGTTCAAATTTTGATGTGTAGTAGGATTCTCAAGTTTGGATGTTTAGGTAAGTACGGAGAAAAGTTTGCGTAAGTACGCAGCGTCGGAAATTTGAGGGGAATTTGAGAAAAAGAGAGCTGTAAAATTGGGTACTTACCCAAAAACGTTTTGGTAATTACTTTGAGAAAAAAAAATAAAGAGGAGAGGAATCGTCTGTTTCTTAAACACTATTTTTTTCCTCTCTTTCACTCTCGTTCTCTCTCTCTCTCTCTCTCTATACCTCTCCTAAACCTAACCTCCTTCCCCCTCAATTTCTCTCTCTCTCCGTCACCATTACTCCACCACCTGCTGCCCAGCCACCACACCTCCTCCACCAGCCTCTCCCCTATGCTCCATCGCCTAACACTGACGCGCCCTTGTACCTGCGATTCTAGCGCCCAACAACATTGCCCAACCACTGTCCGACCAGCCCCTGTTCCAGATCAGCTACCCACTCTCCCTACCGGAGCATCCAGTCCTGCAACCATTGAGCAGCAGCAGTCCAGCCCTGTGAGAATAGAAACAAAACAGAGGGACGAAGAAGGAAAAAAAAAAGAAACCGAACAAAGGTTGTTGCTTTCATACATCACACGGGTAACCCACAATTCTCTATTTTCCTTCATTGGTTTGAAATAGTTACAAGAGTGGTTATATTATTCTGCGAACTTGTTGCGAATTTGGGATTATTTGATTTTATAGCGGGGGCCAGATCTCAATTTACCTTGGTTATTATTGTTGTGTACCTTGAATTAGTGATAAAATTTGGTGAAATTGTTGTGGAGTTGAGGGATATTCTGAATTAGTTATCATGGGGAAAATGGGTGCAAGAAAGAGGAAGGCCCCAACGGCTAGTAGTGGCCTCAGTTGTTCTTCAAATGCTCAGAATAGGGAAGTGTCATGTTTTATTAGCCCCGCAACAGAAGAGTTATACGAGAACAAGATACGGCACCAGCCTTTCATTCGAGAGAAGGGAATGCATCCGGTTGGCTTGGACACGGAAGCACGTCATTGGGTACCATTCATGGAAACTCTGCAGGCCGCATCACAAAACATTGTTCGTGAGTTCTATGCCAACCTTGCAGCTCAAGAAGAGGGGAGTCGGGGAGACACAGTTTGTGTGAGGGGCCAACAAATTTGTTTTTCACCGAGGGCTATCAAAGACTTTTATGCCATTACATATGACCCAGATGAGGAGAATTATAAGGAGCCATTCCAATGATCGCTATTGAATACCACACTTTCCTTAGACAATGTGGGTGCGTACTTGTGTAGCCACCCTGTGGTTTGAAAACCGGGAAGAATGGGGTAAAAATGGACTTTCCATCTAGCTAGCTCACGGATAATGCTAAATGTCTATTCAAATTTGTCTCTGCTCGCCTGATGCCTTGGAGTAAAGTGAGCAGCGTGCATAAGACGCGCGCCTTATTGGTGTGTGCCATCTACCTGGGAGTGGCAATTGATGTGGATCAGCTTATCAATGCCGAGATTTAGTCTTGTCTAAACGGCAGCGTTAAGAAAGGTCTTGTTTTTTTCCTTATTTGATTACCACTTTGGCTCGCCAATCAAGGATCCATCCAGCTCTCTACTTGCAGGGTCCTTCATTACTCCAAATTCATTGCGCATACCAGAGGTTCCTCGACCACCACCACGCCGAATGGGCCATATCTCTACAGCTCGTCGTCTAGATCAAATGGAGGCTGCTTTGTAGGCCAAGTGGGAGTATGATCAGCGATGGTTTGAAACCTTTCCTACGCATTTGAAGATCCCACCAACCAGTACCCTACACCACTACCAGAGGTTTTTCCCACTGCATCAACCGCACATAATTCCGTACCACCGTCGGAGGAGGAGGAGGACAAGACGGAGTTTTATGATGCCATCTGACCTAAGGTGTTTTCTATCCTTTTTATTTGCTTTCTGTTATTTACTTTTGTTTACATAGCTTAGTTAGTTCTAGTAGAGTCGTATAGGTTGTGCTGTTGTTTGCACTTATTTTCGTACTTTGGGGACAAAGTACACTATAGGTTTTGGGGGGATTTTGGTTTGCATAGAATAATATTATATGAGGTAAATTTTAGCGGTGCTTGCAGAACTTAACAAGAATAGTATATCGGCTGGCAACTAGGACGGCCAGTCGAAAAAAACCATCTTTGATGATTCTTGTCTTCGTATAACAATGCCACATACAGTTTAAGTTCAATTTTGTTGATTCCAAGTTGAATTTTGTTGATAATGGCTTTATGATGGTTGTTGGAAGATTGTTTTATGTTGTGCCACTTGTTTTGTGTCATTTTGGAATGCATGTGCTTTAGTGAAATTCCTTGTTCCGCGATGATTTTATGCTATGAAACCCTATGTTTGGAACGATGAGCATGTATAAAGCATTTTGTGTGCCCTTGAAAAATGATTGTTGTTGTTTTGTTGCCCCTAATCACCTTGAGCACATGGTTGGAGCAATGATTGCTAAATGATTTAGAGAAAATTTATATTCTTGTAAGAAGGTTTCACATGTGCTTTAATGCATTAGGACACTAAAATCGATTTGATTTCTTGTCAAGGTGAAATCCTAAACTATGTTAAATTGAGAATATGACTTAGGCCATTTTTGAAGATTTTTGAGCCATAATTGCCTATTTGTTTGTTAAACGTAGCCCTTGAGTCCCCCTTGAGCCTACATTGTGCTTAGTTCTCTTGATAGCCACATTACAAGCCTAAAAGCACAATGTCTAGGTATCCTAATCCTTTTTATGCACTATACTTGAATTTTGATAATTGTTGGAGTTATGTAGGGGATATGTGGAATTATAAGGGGATTATAAAAGGTGAAGGGTTATATGTTATACTTGAGTTCATGATATACTAGCTCACTTTAGATGAAAAAAAAAGAGAGAAAAAAATTTAGAAAAGAATGAGGAGAAAAAGAAAAGGGGGGGGGGGGTAAGAGAGAATGAATAAAAGAGCGAGTTAGCACTCTCAAACACATAATGACAAGAAAAAAAAAATTGCATTGAGGGTAATGGTTTTTGAATAAGTTTGGGGGAACGAAGGCTCACATGAATAATGCTCCAAAAACTCCAACTAGTCCAATTTAAGTAACTTGGGTGCATGAGCCACTACTCTTCCATATTTTCCTACCTATCGCCCAAGCCATACACTACAAGCTTAATAAAGCCCTATCGATCCCCGATTTATCATTGTTTACATTAGCCGAGATAAGAATGAAATACGGACCTATGAAGTCCACTTTTTGCGCCTATTGCATGAATATAAAGTGATCCAGATTGTTGGTGATTGTTGCTTTTGATTATAACACACACGATAACATGGGGAATGCTTGATAATTATAATTGTTTGTAGAGTGTACATGAAATTTTGATTGCTTGCACATTGAACCGATGGCATAGTTGTTAATAGTTTCTGAGAAATATAATGGAGTTTTGCTTTCGCATATGGTGTTCCAAGATGAGCTTAGATTGTGTCCACTTCCTTGTGTTGTCAATTTTGAGTTGCTTGAGGGGAGCAACATTTAACTTTGGGGGAGTTGATAAGTCTGTAATTATACTTGATTTTGATGTTTATTTTGTCGGACTTATGACGTGTTTTTCTCTATTCGAGCCTTATTATGCACAAATTTGAGTTAAATCATTGTTTTATAGGTGAGATGGGAAAAATACCATAAAAGACAGAAAAAGTGGAATCAGAAGTTGAGTATTTACATGAAATATTCAGAGTAACATCCTGATTCAAGTAATCCAGAGGAGAACGGGCTGTAAGAATGTGTAAGTATGCAAGGAATTTTGAGAACTTACCCAGTTCTAGCCATTTGAAGAAAAAACGAATCTGTAAATTTGCATAAGTACACAAAATAATTTGCGTAAGTATATTTGTAAAATCCACGACAGCAATTAAAGCTTTTCTTATTTGATTAGAACTCTGATTTGGAAAGATTTTTCTAGGCGAATTCTTGCCCCTTTTTAGTCCAGATACGAGGACAAACAATGGATCACGTTGTTTTAGCTAGATTTTAGAGTTTAGAACAATTCTTTTTCAATTTTTTTCCATCTTTTTGGAGAAGACGGAAGATTGAAGATGGAGGATTGAAGAGGATTGAAGGTGAATTCAAGAACAACGATTGGAGGGAAGTTCATCTTTGGATTCTCCACTCACTAGTTCTATTTTATGTATTCTTTTTCATACTTTGTATTTGGTTTTCTACATTCCATCATGAACTAGATTGATTGTCAAGTGTAAGCGATGATATAATTTTTCATTTTTCCTATTCTATGAGAATTCTGTGGTTGTGAATGATTTCGTGTGTTTGGTGTGTGAATTTGGTTTAATGGTCATAATGCGTCATTAGGGGTTGATCACCACTAGTTATTGAATTTCAGAATCGTTGATGGCGTAGAGAGATGATTCGCGATTGTTGCTCCGATTAAACTAAATCAATTGATGTTTAATTGCATGAGAATGAGTTTAATGTTAATTGAGCCATAGGGCGGTGTTAAGTCTTATATAAATACTTCTTAGTGCTTGGATTAATTGAATGAGAATTGGTGAGTTTTAGGCCTAAAAAGAATTGTATAAGATGATTCTATGATGCTCGAGAGAGATTGTAGATATATTAGTTCCCAACTTCACACAACCACAAAATCATTTAGTATAGGGATTGGATTGGAATAGGAATTGGATTAATGAACCAACATTGCACTTGAATTTCGCATTATTTGATATTTGTTTGACTTTTAAATTTGATAGAGTTAATTTATGTGTTTAGTGCTTGATTTAGTTCAGTTTAAAGTCAGAAAACAAACCACTCCATATCGATCAATTTAGCTAAATAGCACAAGTCACTTTCACGGGCCAAATCACAATCTATGTGGGATTCGACACTCCACTCATCTTATATTACTTGTACGACTGCATGAACTTCCGTAGCCCCATCGATATACACACAAAAAATTGAAGAAAACTTGTAACTGATTCAGTTAAATTGGGAAAAATATCATATTAATTCAATTAAATTTTGGAAAATATTGAATTAACACAATTGAACTGGGGAAATCTATAGAATTATTATTATTATTATTATTTTTGTTGTTGTTGTTGTTGTGTAACGAAACTCTTAAATTTTTTTAACTAATTCATTGTCATGTTTTACTATAAATACTGCAAAGAGCTTACTCATGACTTATAGACAAGCAAGTTATCGGAAATATTTTCGACGGTGAACTTTTCAACCAAATGGTTTGGTTGCTACTTCTTCACTTTTTTGTCCAAAATCACTATTACAATGGCTTGCCGAAAAATTTCTGATGAAAATAATGTTTTTCTTGGTGTCAAAGTTATGCTAGGCATTTGCAAGGAATATAAATTAAGATAAATCTTTTAACATCTATATATGGGTTACTTTGCAGTTTCACGCATTGAGAATAAAATAATGAGACTTTGCACCTTTAAACAATGCAAAGTAGTAAATATTTATATTCAATAATTTTACCCTTTATTTGAATAATATTTTGGTCTAAAAATAGATGAGTATGCAATGTGCCGGGTTCATACCAATTTTAGGGTGTAATATGCTATTGTTGTTATTTAAGAGTTCAGAATAATTTGCATTTATTATATAATGCAAAGAGCAAATTATCCACAATGTAATGGGAATTAGATACTACTAAGCACTTATCTATGAGGCGATAATTATTATACTATGGAGAGTGGACAGATTGGGTTTACGTGCGCCTCTCACCTAGCTAGTCTCACTCTTGGCCCTTCTCGTGTATTTTGTTAAATTTTCATAATTTTTTTATAGTTTTATTCCTTAACTTTCTTTAGATGTATATATAAATTAAATTTTTGATAGAAAATCTTTTCAAATAGCGAAATTTCTAAAGCATGGTGATATTCAGGTAGTTAAATCCAAGGTGTAGCTTGCGAGGGGGATGAAATCAAATTTTTATAAAATATCATAGATATTTTTATGAAAATAAATGAGTGTTCAATTTGTCAAGTTCATACCAATTTTAGGGTGTAGAGTATTATTTTGTTATTTAAAAGTGCAAAATACTTTATTTGCATATTTTTGGCATGCGAAGTGCAAATTGCCCAAAATGTAATAGGAATTAGATACTACTAAGCAACTATCTATGAGGCGATATTATTATAACATATCTCACTAATTCAATACTATGGAAAGTGGACAGGTTGGGTTTTTGTGTGCCTCTCACCTAGCTAGTCTCGCTTTTGGCCCTTCTCGTGTATGTTCCTTAATTTTCTTAATTCGTTTTAAAGTTTTATTCCTTAACTTTGTTTATATATATATATATATATATAAATTTTTTGATAGAAAATCTTTACAAATAGTGAAATTTCTAAAGCATGACACTTTTTAGGGAGTTAAATCCAAGGTATAGGTTGCAAGGGGGACGAAATCAAATTTTTGTATAATATCATAGATATTTTAATAATTTAGGGATATAAAATTCAAAATATTCAATAGCACGTGCCATATTTAGTTCAATATAAATTTGAAGGGGACAATCACCACATTCCACCCCTGCTCCACAATTCCTGATCTCGTTATCCAAACATTGAACATCTTGATCTCGTATAGAGAAAGACAATGAACTCAATAATTAAATATCGTTACTGTATATCTTCTAAGTTGCAATTTATGTTTCTTATTTCACCTCTACTAGCTAGTGATGAATAGTCAATAGATTGGCGAATGGCAACCCTTTATATGTAAAACAGTTCATGGCTCTTCTCTTCCTTGAATAAGCACCTAATTAGGGTATGTTTAGATGGGTTTAAAAAAGAAGTGCTTTTCGAATAGTTTTTTTTTTATAGTAGAGCTTTTTTTTTTAAGCCAAACAATTTTGTGTTAAGATACAGTAATTAAAAGTTCTTTTAAAGATATTTTTATTTGAAGCTACCCTAAGGTAGCTTCTAAAAAACGCCCTTTTTTTTGGCTTCCGAATTCAACTTTTTTGCTCTAAAGTGCTTTTTTTTTCAAAGAATAAGTACTTTTTTATAAAAAAAAACCCATCTAAACGGGCTCTTAGTCTAGAGCTTACTTAGCACACCACTAATAATTTGATTAATACATCTATTATTTAGAAGGTTCATCTATAAATATTAAAGCCAATGCTCAAACTTTCACCACTAAAAAGATATCTAATTTGACATATATAATATATAACGGCGTCTTATTTGTGTACCTATTGTGACACCTTACAAAAAATGTCTTAATAAATTATCTTTAATTTGAATTATAATATACTTAAGGTGACCACATTATATATTGTCAAAATTTGATTGGTTGAGTAGGTACCTAAATCTTGGCTCACTCAGCATACCTCTAATAATTTGATTAACACCTCTATTGAAAGATTTATCTATAAATATATTATCCCAAACAACTATTATCAACAAATCAATTTTCAATTCTTGAAGTCTTTGACAAAAATGGGCTCTCAACAAATTGTTTTAGTTGTCCTCTCCTTGTCTTTGATTTTTCTCATTTCTCCAAAAGTGGCCACTATGGAACTGGCCGAGTCCAATATCCTTGACGCATGTAAGCAATTTCAATTTGTACATCTCCATCATCAATATATATATATAAAGAGAGAGATTTAATTAATACTTTATATGGTGGTTGATTTCTTTCAATAATTCATTCAAGATATAAGGATATATATAAAAAGAGTTGTGTCATGAGGGCGCATGTTCTATTTTGCTGACATACTCAGTGACACATTTTCAACTAATTATGAAATTTCAAATGTGAGTTTTAAATTTTTTTGTGATATTAGTCCTAAATATTTTAATTAAGAATTATTGGAGCAAGAAAATTAATTGTTCTTCTGGGGACAAATAAGAATATTCTATTTTCTAAAATATTATAATTTTTTCTTTTGAAAATTCCTTCCAGCAAAAAAATGATAGTGACCTATTAACTGTCATTAATAGTTCCTATAGCAATACTGAACGTAGAAGATATACAAATTTTCTCTCACCAAGAATAACTTCATTTCCACTAAAATGGATCTCTATGTTGTGGAAATTAATTAACATCTATATCATAAATTGTTTAATGAAAAGATGCATTAATACGCAGGTCACACAATACATGATATTTAGACAACCTTATTAGTTATTATTGAAATATTAAAGAAAAATAAATTGAAAGACTAAATTATTTTTGTTGGTTTTAATTCAGCTAAGAAGATGGACGGAGCCGCAATAAATGATGCCAAATACATAGCAGGTGGATATGAAAATTTTCCTAGGGGTGAATTTGAGGCCACCAAGATTGGAATTGGAGGAAATGTCGGATGTTGAGCCTTAGGCCCAGCTCCAAAATAAAGTAAAGCAAAATTGGGAGAATTTGGTTCTTAAGTGTTCGTATTAGAAATAACTTATTTTATATCTCGTGTTGTGCATGAAAACAGTGAAATACTATTATGGCCAAAAGTTGATAACATGCATAAATTAAAAATAAAAATAAAAATAAAAACGCAATCACTATAAGGTGGTTGGGATTCAGGCTCCTACAACCACATGTTGGGAATTGGATGCTAACCCTTAAGCAAGGCTCGAAAACTAAGTAAAGAAAAATTGAAAAAAAATTGCTACTTATATCAATTACAAGTTTTCTTCAATTATTTGTGCGTGTGTGTGTGTGTGTGTGTATAAACACAACTGTTATATATATTCCTCAATTAAACGTTATTAATTGTAAAAATAATTAATTAATATCTATTAATCTCTTTATATGCTCATACGCGACGATAATACCAAATGTTATTTTAGGGATTTTCATTTTTTTTTATTTTTTATTGTAAGTGAAGGATAATTTTGATTTTCCTATTAAATTTTATGCTGAAAAATAAAAATAATAATAATCAAATAAAAAAGTTCAAAGTGTAGATAGAATTTTCGTCAGAGGTGCAACTCAAACGAGATAAAGAGATTTCGACAAATATAGTCGTCTATATCCCATCGATAAAGAACAAAATTAAAAATTAAAATCGTAATAATATTTTCTATAGTAATATCGTCGAAAATATGTCACAAAGTTTAAGGAAAAATAAAATAAAATATCAACATATTTTCGACAAAAATTAATCGTCGGTATTCAGTCAATAAACAAGAAAAATACGAAAAAATAAATGCTCGACGATTTATTTGATCGAAAAGAAGACGGAAAGTGTTGGAAAAAAATAAAGAGAAGAAAATTATTTTCCAAAAGTTATGTTTTGTCGGAATATTGTCGAAAACTAGTGCACTCTTATTCCCGCCTTGGTCGTGTGTTTGCTGATAGATTTCCAACAAAATATACGTCGAAACCTCTTCATCGAGTTCGTCAATAGCGCAACGCTAAACTGTCGGTAAGTGTATTTTCTTGTAGTGAAACAGCAAGAACCCCGCTTTTTGGTCTAATGGACATGTACCCTGCTAGGTGTGGGAAGCCTATTGGCTAATGTTCAAATCCTAGCAGGTGTTCGTGCATGGGTTAATTATATCATTTATTGTTAAAAAAAAAACAAAGAAAAAAAGAAAGGAAGAAAGAGCAAGAACCTACTTTGGTTGTAGAAAAAATGTTTTACATTCATTGATACGCACATGATAACTATTCATACCATCATATATCGACTAGGGTTACATCGTATATTGTCAAAAAAAAAAAGAAAGAAGGAAAGAGCAAAAACCCAGTTTGGATGTAGAAAAAATATTTACATTCATCGGTACACACATGATATCTATTCATACCATCATATATCGACTAGGGTTATATCACGTATTGTCAAAAAAAAAAAAAAAAAGAAAGAAAGAAAGAAAGAGCAAGAACCTACTTTGGCTATAGAACAAATATTTTACATTGACAGCTGTAGAACCTACTTTTCCAGATTCACTCCAAATCCAACCCATTGCCAACCCTAGCTACAATAATTTTTTCTTTCCAAAAATTAATGATGGCCCAAAAAGTACAAAGGGAACTGATATAAGAACCCAGAAAATAACCTTTCCTGAAAACTTTATTCTCATGGCCCACTATATAGCCCTAAAATAAGAATCAAGTTGGGCATGCTGAACTAGCTGTGGCTTTTGGGCCTTAATGGGATGCCCTGCTAATATCAAAGGCGCTGGAAATCACTGCTAAAAGAAAAAAGCTTTTCACTGGAAATGTCAAACCTGACAGTTTTCAAAAATGTCTCAAAAATATAGTAATTGAAGAAGTGTGACAATAAATAATTTGTATTAAAACCTTAATATTCTAAAATATTTTTTAGATACGTTATGAAATGTTACAAGAGGATTTTAGGATACTTAAACACGTGACATTTTAACTAATACCACAAAATCAGAAGTAACATAATATCTACTTGTGATGACGATTTATGATGCTTAAATTGAGTATCTTTCTCGTTGTGAATATGGGCTGCTTTAAGAGCTCTAGTTGTAGGAGGTTTCTACATTGTGATCTTATGAAAGATTATCTTTTTTTTTTTCTTAATGTGCACACATGCTTGCAGGATAATGCTCTCTACAACTCTAAAATAGGGTACATATCACTAAGTGAAAATCCCACTAACTTTTAGGAAGATTAGTTATCCTAGTATTGTATTTGGCAAGGTAATGGTCTACCCTATAAAACAAGTTATTCCTTAATGGGGATATGTCCCTCTTAAATCTTGATCAACTAATAAGGCGAAGGCAAGGGAGTGCTTGTGGGTACCATATTGCAATTACCCCCTCAAATTTATATAAGGTTAAATATTACAAGTTTTTTTTTTTGAAATACCTTTAATATTGAGCTAAATTTTACCTTTAATGTTTAAATTGGTCTCACCACTTCAACTCTAAATTCACTACTAGAAAAATCACTTTTAGCCAGGCCGTGGCCTTTAGCCACGAATTAGCCACAGTCAGGCCATGGCTAATCTGTGGCTATTGGGAAAAAAAAAAAAAAAGAGCTAATCATTACCCTAACCCACAACCCTGCCCTGTGCCATGACCCAGACTAGTGCTCGCGCTCGCGCCGGGACCTGAACCTAAACCTATGCCCCCCAATCGTTTTTCTTTTTTTTTGCACTCAAGGAGAGTCGAACATGGGACATCGGTGTTGTAATTGGAGCATGTAACCGTTGAGCCAAAGGAATTCTTTGGTTATTGAATAGTTTTTTTTTATACTTCAAATATATTTTTGCGGTATTTTAAATTTAAATTATCTAATAAATTTCATTAGTTTTATCAATTTTTGTAATTTAATTTTAGTAATTTTTATAAATTATTAACCAATTATTTTTTTTAAATTAAAGATATTTACCATTGACTTTATCCTTCAATATTCAGCTTTTCTTTTTATGACAAATATTTAATAAATTAATATATCAAAAACAAAAATTATAACAAAAATCTATTTATATAATTTATATTTAGATAATAACAACTTTAATTCGTTGTCATTTGCCAATATCTTCATATATATGTGGTATTATATATATATACATATATATATATGGATATTTATGTCAAGTATACATATCATATATATGTATATCAATATATGTATCTATTTTATATATGTCCAAGTATATATGTATCAACATACATATATATATATATATATGTCCAAGTATATATAGATAATTTATATTTAGATAATTAAAATATCAAAAACAAAAAATTTTCCGTGGTTCAAAAAACCAAAAAAAAAATAAAATTAGCCATGTCTATTTTTTTTTCATTTTTTTTTATTTTTTGCACAACAAATAAATTTATATATATATATTGATACATATATATATATATCCAAGTATATATGTATCAATATATATATATATGTATTTTCGTGACTAATCTGTGGCTATATATATCATAATATATATATATATATCATGTATATATATACATATGTTCAAGTATATATATATATATATCATATATCTGATATGTATCAATATATGTGTATATATAAATGTGTCCAAGTATACATATAATATATATACATGTATCAATATATGTATATGTCAATGTGTATCTAATATATGTTATAAATGTATTGTACGTATATATCGATCTAATATATATATATATATATATCCATATATCTAATCATATGTACTATATATCAATCATCTATATGAAATAAACATATATCAGTGTATTATATATCTAATATATGTTATATATGTACATATATATCTAGTATATATACATATAATTATATATAAATACACATATATATAAGTATATCTAATCTTATATGTATGTAATATATCGAATCATTTATTATGTATATCAATATATATAATATACATATATTACTTAAGTATAACAAAAATTAATTATTAAACAAAAAGTTAAAAGTAGTGTAGTTGTTTAATGCTCTAACTTCAATTAAGAGGTTAAGAGTTCAAACCATACCTAGTGCCAAAAAAGAAAAAAATTTGGCCGCAAATTTTTAGCCATGGTCTAGTCGTGGCTAACAGCCACAGATTAGGCTGTGGCTAATCCGTGTCTAAAAATTGGGGCCAAATTTCGCGTCAATTTTAGCCATCAAAAATAGCCACGGATTGGCCGTGGCTAAGTGTTTTTTTATTTTTTTTAAATCCGTGGCTATTAGCCACAAATTAGCCATGGATTTTTTTCTGTGACTAAAATTCGTGGCTATATGTAGTTTTTTTAGTAGTGATTTCTTATTTTGCCCTTACTTGACAATGAAGCCGACATAAGCAACAAGAGGGGGAAAAAAAAAGCGCATCTAAATAAGATAGGCACCTATAAAGGTGAGTTGAGGCATGAGATATATAACCATGTTGTCATTTTGTCCCAAGAAGGAAGTGAGAGTGGACATGCTAATTTTCATTCTAAGAAAATCAAATTTTAAGAGTGATGCTTTTCACATGATTTTTTGTTTAAAAAATATTCAAAATTTTCGACCAAATTTAACCGTAACTTGTGAAATATTATGTTAAATAGCTAATGCGGATATTTATTGGACAAAATGAAGACACATCTTAGCTACAGAATCAAAAAAATTACAAATTTTGTTTTCTCTCTTTTTTTTTTGGGTTGGGGGGTGGGGGGCACTACTAAAATTAAAACGGGAAAGAGAATTGAGAGGAAAGAATAGATACAAAAAGAAAAAATGGGAGAAAAAGAAGAGAAAAATAAAAACAACTATTTCCCCATAATTTTGCAAATATGAAAAACTAAGGCACCTCCTTTTTTCTTTTTCAATATTCAATTGTACTACAATAAATAATACTTGAACATGTTTTTATTATCAAATGAATGAATGTATTCAATAACCATCAAAAGGAGAAAAGAAAAAAAAGAATGTAGTCTATCACATATTTGAGAAAACTGCAAGAAAGGAAAAAAAAACGCCAATAGCAAATTTTGTGGCCTCAAAAGTGTATATGTTTGAAAATTGAAACAATGTTTAATAAAAATGATATTCTCATTTTATACATTTAAATATTTTATTAGGTTAGTTCTATTAACTACCTCTAAAATATCACAATATTCATTTGAACTTTCATAACTAATAAGCATATCACACTGTGCCTACGCAACTAAATTCATCTAAAATAAGTACTTGAAGAAGCAAGATTTTATATCATTTAATTCTGTGCATTTTTTATTTACTTTTTATATGCATGGTTGTCATCTTTTCTTTCTATATCACTTACAGAATTCTACACTTTTAAACCATTTTTAACTACGAGCAAACTATTATATATTCTTATGCTTTATCTGTTTATTTATATATATATTGTAATTTTTAAGTCAAGTATGAAGCATTTCTTTTAATTGTTTTTGACATAATATTTTCTCTTTTCTTTTCTTCTTTTCCTATTTTATGTTCTATACTAATTTTCCATAGAGTTTTCGGAATTTTTAATTTCTCCCAAAATAATTTAACATTTTCTTTTTCAAGACGACATATAAAAATAAATTTTGTATCTTTCAGTCTCTTTACATAATTTAGGTTTTTAATTACTGGGCCTAAATATGTTACAAAAATATCTTTTTTTTTCTTTGTTTTATTTTTTTTTCATGTTGTTATCGATCTTATCATCAATATTATAGAATTTTTAATATTTCGTGTATAGCACGGAATTAATGCTAGTATGTTTGAAAATCGAAAAGAGTTGTGTCGTGAGGGCGCATGTTCTCTTATGTTGACATACTCCGTAACACGTTTTCAACTTATTATGAAATTTGAAATGTGAGTTTTAAAATTTTTTATGATATTAGTCTTAAATATTTTAATTAAGAATTATTTGAGCCATAAAATTAATTGTTCTTTTAGGGACAAATAAGAATACTCTATTTTCTAAAATATTATTATTATTTTTTTGAAAATTCCTTCCACCAAAAGAATGATAGTGAACTATTAACTTTCATTAATAGTTCCTATAGCAATACTGAATGTAGAACATAGACAAATTTTTTCTCACCAAGAGTAATTTCATTCCACTAAAATGGAACTTCATGTTATGGAAATTAATTAACATCTATATCATAAACTCTTCATATGATGATTGATTTCTTTCACTAATTCACATCTAAGGATACACAAAATGAATTACGTTGAAAGCGTGCATGTTCTGTTATGCTCACATATTGCTCAATAACATGTTTTCAACTTATTGCAAAATTTGAAATGTGGGTTTAATTTTTTATTGTTTTTATGATATTAGTATTAAAAATTTTAATTAAGAATTATGGAGTCATATAATTAATTGTTCTGGTGGGGATTTCCCAAAATAAGATTCCATTTTCTAAATTAAAATTAATTGTTTGAAATTTCTATCCACTAAAATAATGAGATTAACTCGTTTCTCTCACCAAAAATTTCATAGTTGAACAATACTCAGCCGGTGGAGTTGGAATTGGTGGGAATATTGGGGGCAAAGGTCGAGGAGATTTTGCGAGTAGAGTTGAACCATACCCTATCGGTAGGTACAAGGGTGAGAAAGTGGATGTTGAGCCTTAGGTCAAGCTCCAAAACAAAGCGAAGCAAAATTCGAAGAATTTGCTTCTTAAGTATTTTATTATAAACAACCTATTTTGTAGCTCGTGATGTGCACAAAAAATAGTGAAATAAGATTATGTTCAGAAAATGATAACATGAATAAATTAAAAAAAAAAGTTAAAAAAAAAGAAACAAAATCACTTTACCAGGGTTAGGATTTAGGCTTCTGTCACCACATGTTGGGGATTGGATGCTAAGCCTTAGGCCAGGCTTGAAAACTAAGCAAAGCAAAATTGAAAAAAAATTTGCTACTTTTTTGTTTTTTTGAGGGAACAATTTGCTACTTATGTCTCTCTATTATAGATAAACTATTTTGCATTAGGTGCTATGCACAAAATAGCAAAATAACATTACAGCCAAAAGTTGAAAAACATGTAAAAGAAAAAAAAAACCTACTATTCAACATAATTAGTCTATCGATGGTTGGGATTTAGACCCCTACCACCACATTAGGAATTCTCACGGGGAAAAATATGAGGAAGATGGTGTAGTCAATTTATATTTTTTGGTCTTTAAAAAGTGAGCAAAAATTTATTTTGATTGTAGAAAAAATATTTTACATTCATCGATACGTACATGGTATCTATTCACACCATTATATACCGACTGCTAGAAGAAGACCGGTGCCAAAGGAAAAATAAAAAAGTTGCAAAAATGCATCATATCCTACATGATGCAATTGGGATCTTATGAGGAATGCCTATACAGTGACAAAGCCAAGATCTTGGGGGATAAAGGATGACTTAGCTACTACCAATAATAGAAAAAATAAATCTTTTTTTAAAAAATAGGGCTACATTAAAAGATGTTCAGAGATGAACTAAATAACAATTAAGATGGTTACTCAAATTTAATAATTGTTTGAACCTAAAATCAAATTTTATGAAGGGGCCCATGAGAGGTGGTGGTCCACAGTAATTGAGGCAAAAGGCCGTGAGGTGGGCCATTGGCCTGCGGCCTGGCCAAAAGAGGTTGACACGAAAATAGTGGGCCATTAATTGGGATGACTAAGGATGACCCACCAAAAAATTATTCTTGGCTCGTTAGCCAAAGATATGCTAGAAATTTAAAAATTAATAGCAAGATAAGAGGACAAAACTAGTCGATCAAACAGGGCAGCAAGATGGGAGGTTAAGAGACATGTGCAAAGTTGGTTCAAGAAACTCAAAAGATCAAACCTTTTTTTTGGGGGAGTCAATTATAAGTCCCATCACTATATAAAGGGGAGAGCGTTAACAAAAGAACAAGTCAACACTTTACAAGAGACCCCCTCTTCTTCTCTCACCAGAGGGTTGGAAAAGGCGACTCAAGGTGTCAGTATTGGTTGACTTTTCTTTTTCATTTTTTTTTCTTTAGTTCATTAGGACTCGCATTCAGTGTTCATCTCTATGAGGTGGCCACCCTGTTTTGTTTTAAATAATAGGCTTGTTTCGATTGTTAAATAGCACAATTTTGTAAAAGTTCTGCGGTCTTGCAAGCAATTGAATCTTAGAGGAGGAGTTTGCCCATTACGATGCAATCAATTTTTTCAAGGAAAAACATAGGTAAGAGCAAAAAATCTAAATTTCCTATTCTAGCCTGAAAAGATAAACAGCCACACTCCACTAATTGGTTAAGCATATCCTTTTTCTGAAAATTAGGCAATCCACATTTGTCCAATCTGTATGTGCCTTTCAGAAGCTGTGGAAGGTCTGAAGTGAAATCTCGAGATGCTTGCTGATGCACAGCCCAATTAGCAAGACTATCGACCAGAGTTGCATTACCTATAAACATGAGATACATTCACCTGTAATGAAACCATAAGCGCTGTGATTCTATGAATAACAGGTAGATGAGACCAATGAGCATGAGAAGACTATAAGAGAGAGAGAGAGTATGATGCCTGAATATCCACCTCTACCACAATAAACTGCAGCCCCAATTCAGCACATCTTGTCAGCCCCTCATTCAAAGCAGCAAGTTCAGCCCTAACATTAGTGCAAGCACCCGAAAACTTTGCAAAAGCAAATTTGACAGACCCCTTAGAATCCCTTTGAACTCCCTCTGCCCCAAAAATGCCTAGATTATCCTTGGATGCACCATCTGTATTAAGTCTCATCCAAGGGATTTGGGGTGTAATCCAATATACCAAACAGACTTTATATGAGTAAGTGAAGTTGTAATTAAGTCTCAAACGTCCCCCAGCCAATTTATCATTCCTCCAGTACTTAACAGATAGCAATTGACTGGAGTGTAGTAGATGAAGGTGTGAGAGAACATTTCTGATGATTCTCTTGGAGGAGAAATCTTTGTTTCTATGTTTTTCGTAGTTCCTCTCACCCCAGATAAATCATCATATATGGATAGGGAGTGAAAATGAGACCTTTCTTGAGGTATGTTCATACCAAACAAATTACAAAAATAACTCCATACAGAACTAGCACGTTGGCTAGTTAAGAAAAGATGAGCAATGGATTCTTCATCATGACAACAGCACAGCAACACTTGGATGCCAAACTATTACTTTTTCCCCCCCTTTCTCATGTCAACAGGAAGCTAATCTCTTATTAATCTCCACATAAAAATAGACATAAATGTTGTAAACGGTAGGTGGCCAGAAGAGTGCTAAATATACGTGTGATGTGACTAAGCTGCCTGCCAGGCAGAATATACGAAAACTTATGCATGGCCGGTTAGTCTACGATGCAATTTGTCATTTATTTTACTCTATTTTTCATTTTTTTTTAATTCTGTGTTTCTCGCATTAAACACTCTGACACACCCGCACATATTGCACACTACTTAAACTCGCCCTGTTCCTATCCATTTCGTTGGAAGGCGACGATTCAAAATTTTATAACAAACAATACATATATATATATATATATATATATATATATAGGGATGAAATACCATAAAAAAGAGACCTTTTGTGAAACCCCTAAATTTAGAGAAAAGAAAAAATAAACAAAGAGAGGAAAAGAAGGGGCCAAAAAAAAAATAATACAACTCCGGCACAACCACCTAGTTCCTCATTCCCGTGAGTTATACTCCATATTGAAGTTAGAAATAGCTTTAGATGCTTGAACCTATAATCGTCTACCCAGTTCGATTAATGGAATTTGTTTGGTGTATTTGAGCGTGTGTTGGTGTGTGTAAGTCTATCTCACATGTGCAATTGTTTTTGTGATACCCTGACCCATTTATGAGTCTTATTATTATTATTATTATTATTATTATTATTGGGCTATCCTATTCGGCCTAGGATTGTTGGACTTATATTACTATCATTATTGGGCTGTCCTATTAGGCCTATAATTAATGGACTTATATTACTATCATTATTGGGTTTAGGATTATTAGGCTAATCCTATTAGGCTTATGACTATTAGGCTAATTCTATTAGGTCAAGTAATCCTTCGTAACCCATAAATCCTATAGTGTATCAAACTAGGGTTACACACACCTATATATACGTAAATGTGACTGGGAAAATAAATAAATAAATAAAGGGGAACAGAACATGCCGCAACAATAGGACTTGGAACTCGAGAATTGAAGATCACTGATTTTCTAGGTAAGTTGTGATCATGCTAAGCTTCGAGATTTCTATTCCTTGCATTATTTCTCTTTGTAAATAGTCCTATAGTGAATATAGCATGATGAAAGGATTGAGGTAATCAATGAAATTGAAGAGTTTTGATGAATTTTAGATTATTTAATAGACTTGTACCAATTGCTCTAAGAATTGCACAGCCACGTTAGATTAAACACACACAGAAGAGACATACACTTAATGTAAGACCCGAGCCCTATTACCGTATTTACATATTATTATGATTATGATTATTATTATTATTAGTAATATTATTATTTAGAAATCCTATTGTGTTTAGGATTAATATTATTACTGTTGTTATTATTATTATTATTGTAGTATTAATATTGTCTTTATTATTATTATTACTATTATTATTATTAGTCGACCGTATTAGGACTAAGATTATTATTAGTCAAATCTTATTGGGTTTAGGAGTATTGGGCTAATGCTATTATCTAGGCTTAGGGTTATTGGGCTAATTCTATTAGGTTTAGGAATCCTTCATAGCTTATAAATCCTATAGTGTATCAAATTAGGATTAATCATTTTATATAATAGGGGATTTAGGTTTACGTACAAAAAAAAAAAACCTAGTTGACAAAAGAGAGGGAATAGCCACAAGACTCAACAGTTATTAGCAGCGTAGCACCTGGGCGTCAATATTGTTAATTCTGACCGAGTGAGGTAATCCTTGCAAATTTCCAGCCCTCATTCTTCGTATTATGTATTAGAATATAGGAAATCACGGCATCCATATTTTCAATAATTTTACAGCTAACAAATTCAGCTCATAGTGCATCATGCTGATTATAGATTAATGTACACAACTCAAAGGCATACACACAAGAGGTGTGAATGTGTGTTTTGTCTCTTCCGTAATCATTGCAAATTGTGTGTGCAAATTTCACCTTTTGGTGTGTGTGGAATAGGAAACAAAGAGTTTTGTTTTAGATTGTTTTGTTTAATAATAGACTTGTACATATTGCTTTAAGGATTGTACAATTAGTTTTTTTTAGATTGTTTTGTGTAATAATAGACTTGTACATGTTGCTTTAAGGATTGGACATTTAATTGGAGTATACGTATGACACAAACACACATTTAAGGTGTTAATGTGTTATTTTGTTCATTGTAATGATTACAAATTGTGTGTGTAATTTTCACCTTTTGGTGTGTGTGGAATAAGAAGCATGAGTTCCTTTTATATATGTATATGTATATATATATATATATGAGGGTTGGTTATCTAGGGGTATATCTACGTATATATATATATATGTATATATGTATCTATATGCTCTCGTAATAGTAGTATAATATTAGCTTAGTAATAGTTACAAGATTTGATTTCTATAATTTGGATAGTAAGAAAAATAAATAAATAAATAATAGAGAGAGAGATTAGGGTTAGGTTTTTATGAGGTTCTGCAATTATGAATTTTATACGATTATGTAGCAATAGCTTAATATCCATATCTTATATGTTTAGATTCAGCCGATCGGGAATAGATTTTTGAGTGGTCAAGGGTTTGACAAATTAAAGGAGTGATTGATTGAGGTAAGTGGTTTCTTCCCTCTATTTGTTTTTATAAAAATATGTTTTTCTTAAATTTTTACTTTTATTGAAAAAGTTATTTTCATATATAAGAATTGGATTTGAGCATGTTATTTTATGAATTTTCTATATGAAAAGCTAAAATTGTTTTGTGTTGTGCTATATGCGTATATATGAACATGCTCTAAACACTTGGGATACTATTGGTAGGAACGATTCTGAAATTTCCGACCGAGCTACGGGGTACAGTAGCAATTTCCGAACCCACTTAACGGGGTTGTAGTTAAGGCCCTCCTACGGGTAATAATAGTAGTTCCGAACCCACTTAACGGGGTTGTAGTTAAGGCCCTCATACGGGTAATAATAGTAGTGTCCGAACCCACCTAACGGGGTTATAGTTAGGGCTTGATCAAGTTGGTCAATAGAGATTTTGAATGTTCACGAGCATGGATATGTAAATGAATTTGTCTGATTCTGTTGTGTTATCTGTTTTGTTACTTGAAAGTGGAAAACGTTGATTTTTGAATCTTGTCTATGTTGCAAAGTTTGTGATTTTTATGCTATATATATATATATATATATATATATATATATATATGTAACTTGCTCAAATCCAATAGAGGGTCAAGAGACCCCTTACTGGGCGAGTGTGCTCACACCACTAATAACTACTTTGCAGAGGATAGTACCGACGAGGGTGACGAGGGACAATTTTGGGGTTGGTGAGCATATTGAAGACGTTGTTGGCTAGAGATCTTAGTATTATTATTAGTTAAATAATTTTATTTAAGACCTTGTTTTATGGAGACTATTAAAGCTTATTTTTCCATTTATGTTTTGAGCTGGATTGTAATAGTTAGAAATATAATCTTTTCCACTGCGATGTTAGACTAAGGTTCTCAATAAATATTTTATGGTTTTTAATATGTTTTGATTTCCGTGGCTTGGTGTCTATGAGTCCTTTCGAGCTAAGGGGCATCGCCATGCCACATCCCGGGTTTGGGGCATGACACTTAAGGTGTTAATGTGTTATTTTGTTCATTGTAATGATTACAAATTATGTGTGTAAATTTTACCTTTTGGTGTGTGTGGAATAAGAAGCATAAGAGTTCCTTTTATATATATATATATATATATATATATATATGTGTGTGTGTGTGTGTGTCTGTGGGTTGGTTATTTAGGGGTATACATACATATATATATATATGTATATATGTATCCATATGCTCTCGTAGCAATAGTATAATATTAGCTTAGTAATAGTTACACGATTTTATTTCTATAATTTGGATGGTAAGGAAATAAATAAATAAATAAATAATAGAGAGAGAGATTAGGGTTAGGTTTTCATGAGGTTCCGTAATTATAAATTTTATATGATTATTTAGCAATAGCTTAATACCCATATCTTATATGTTTAGATTCAGCCGATCGGGATTAGATTTTTGAGTGGTCAAGGGTTTGACAAATTAAGGGAGTGATTGATTGGGGTAAGTGGTTTCTTCCCTCTATTGGTTCTATAAAAATATGTTTCTCTTAAAATTTACGTCTTTGTTGGAAAAGATATTTTCTTATATAAAAAGTGGATTTGAGCATGCTATTTTACGACTTTTTTTTATGTAAAGTTAAAAATTGTTTTGTGTTGTGCTATATGTGTATATGGGAATATGCTCTGAACACTTGGAATTTTATCGGTAGGAACGAGTTCCAAAATTTCTGATTGAGCTACAGGGTACAATAGCAATTTTCGAACCCACTTAACGGGATTATAGTTAAGGCCCTCCTACGGGTAATAATAGTAGTGTCCGAACCCACTTAACGGGATTATAATTAAGGCCCTCCTACGGGTAATAATAATAGTGTCCGAACCCACTTAATGGGGTTGTAATTAAGGCCCTCCTACGGGTAATAATAGTAGTGTCCGAACCTACTTAACGGGGTTATAGTTAAGGCCCTCCTATGAGTAATAATAGTAGTGTCTAAACCCACTTAAGGGGGTTATAGTGAAGGCCCTCCTACGGGTAATAGTAGTAGTGTCCCAACCCACTTAACGGGATTGTAGTTAAGGCCCTCCTACGGGTAATAATAGTAGTGTCCAAACCCACTTAACGGGGTTATAGTTAGGGCTTGATTAAGTTGGCTAATAGAGATTTCGAATGTTCACGAGCATGGATATATAAATGAATTTGCCTAATCCTGTTTTGTTATCTGTTCTGTTACTTGAAAGTAGGAAACGTTAATTTTTGAAACTTGTCTATGTTTGCAAAGTGTGATTTTTATGCTATATATATATATATATATATATATAACTTGCTCAAATTCGATAGAGGGTCAAGAGATCCCTTACTGGGCGAGTGTCGCTCTCACCACTAATAACCTTTTGCAGAGAATAGTATCGAGGAAGGTGACGAGGAACAATTTTGGGATTGGTGATTGGATTGAAGGAGTTCCTACTTAGAGAATTTTAGTGATCGCTATTTATTTTTGTTGTTTCTTTGAATGACTTTGTATTAAGACTATTATAGATTAGTTTTTATTTATGTTATAGTTAGGATTATTATCTTTTCCGCTGCGATGTTTGACTAAGGTTTTTCAATAAATATTTTATGGTTCTGAGTATGTTCTGATTTCCGTGGCTTGGTGTCTCTAAGTCCTTTTGGGCTAAGGGGCATTGCCGTGTTACGTCTTGGATCCGGGGCATGACAATTTTGTTTTGTTTTTTTTATGGTGTGTATCTAAGTTTCTATATTTTATTTTATTTTTTGTGTTTTTATATATGAATTATAAACTTACAAATTTTATTTTGTATACATATTGCAACAATTTTTTTGTTGTTTGCTACCTTAATTTATTTATCAATCATAAATGAATATATTTTGTTTTACACACACATACACATTCATATGTATATAAAGATTATAAATTTAGGAATCTTGAATTATTACATATTTTAAATTCATTTGATAAGTTTAATTATATTATATTTATGCAAGTGTATTTGTAATTAGGCACTATAATCTCAAAAGTATTTAGATATAATTTTTATAATTATTAAATATAATATAATTATTTTTTTAATGATATGAACGCGCACCATCTATACACATAGACATTAGACACTGTTAGGATGTGAAATCTATGACAATACTGTCCAATTTTCTTTTATTTGTTTAATTTCGTTAGTATGCCACATCAATTCATGTACTAAAACACTAATTTTGGAGGCAAAACAGAAGAATTCCCAAAATTCGGGTGCAAGTGGATTTGTGCGAAATTGAAAATTTTCAATAATAATCAGACAAAAATTGTCACTTCTTCTTAAACCTTTTATATTCTTATAAATAGTAGGATTAAAACCAAACTGTAACGCTCTTAATATCCAATCATATATCACAAATTAACAAGAAAACTCCAATTTAACTATGCTCCTAAACAAGAAACTTTACAAAATAATCATCTCTTAAAATACATTCTAATAGCAAACTTGATCGACTTATAGGGCTTGGCATTACTCCCTGATTGTGAGCTTCACTCTCTTTGAAACCAATTGGATATGCTTCACGCTCGTCCACTCTCTTAAAATCAAACCTTCTCAGTGAGTATCACTCATTTCAAGAACCTATAGAGAAAGACTTTAAAGGTAAGCAAAACGCTTAGTGAGATCAACAAGTACTTGTGTGCGAACACTTTTGAAATATAACAAGTAAATAGTAAATACATTTACAATCAATGATATGAAAGTGGTAAACATGGTAGGATACAACAGATATTTGTTGATGCCGTCAACCTTATCTCACCCAAACAATAACAAGCCTTATCACTCCGAACAAGAAGCGACCTTGCCAAACAAGAGACATGCCTGAGAACATGTCGATCCCACAACCCCATCTCACCATGACGGCTACGATGTCATGCGTTTACAGGGAATAGACATTTGAGCAGCACAAACGATTCGACAGGCCCATCACCGCCCGAATAATTTATGCTACACTCAAGTCTAAAAGGGCCTAACAATCAAGCACAAGCACGATCAATTCAATCGCTTTCTCGAGCAATCACTATTATGCACAGGTGAGATTAAGTATTATATCCAACCAATATTAATAACACTTCAATCAGATACAATATGACATATGAATGATGTATAACTCGATCAAAATGATAAATATGATGTAGCATGAACTCTTGATAAAGTTCAATATTAACATAATTATTTTATTCAAATACTATTAAAATGCAATATTACGTATAACAAGTACTTCCTCTAGTTTTGAAAATAATATACAATTGAGTTGTGATACTCAGCTGTTATCCAAGGTCACTTGGTTTATCTATTATGCACGACACTCATGAGTCTCTATACCTAGATCATCATATAATACTTAAATTAGCACAACATATCTAGTTGTACCAATTCATAGCACTATCTTAATTCTATATCATTCATTCTATTTCAAAATATTCTATAAAATATCATTATATCCTCAATATCCAAAATGTCCAATAATCAAGTCTCAAATCCATTCTACAAATCTCAATATACCGT
The DNA here is from genome assembly GCA_026212405.1 of Petrea volubilis. Taxonomy (NCBI): domain Eukaryota; kingdom Viridiplantae; phylum Streptophyta; class Magnoliopsida; order Lamiales; family Verbenaceae; genus Petrea; species Petrea volubilis. The sequence goes on from CM047880.1 coordinate 3,749,084, forward strand.
TATGAATGCAACAATGTTATTCCATCTCTAAAATTCTAAAGTCCAAATACCCAAATTAAATATTCAAATTCGATTGAATAATCAAACTTTCAATTAAAATCAACTTAATTCAAATACCAATAAACTCAATACCCAAAAATTCAGAATGATTGAGTCATGAGTCACGTTTTGCCGGACCAATGCCGGGCCACCACTAGGCCATCGCGGGAAAATTCACCAAGAACGGTAGTCAACTTGCCATGGCCCCCTAATCAAAAGCCCTCAATAAATTTGACAAAATCCCCAGCCGTTTGCATTTAATTGCACAAAAACCCACCAGAAAACCCTAATTCGTGCCATCCTATTCTCATCTAAAATTCAACCTCCTCCACCCATTATTTTATAAAATTGAAGCTACCAATAGCTTTACCATATCAAAATCATCAAGAGACATCAAGAAATCACTGGAAAACCACATTCTCGTCGTTGCTGCCATTTCTCTAATCTACGAAACAGCATGACACCACCATCGTTGTGTTCCTCTCGTCGAGCTGATCAATTTACACTACTCACACGCTAGCCTATGAGCAAACTAAGATTTTCACAAGTTGCACATTAGCCCCTGAACTTATAACCACCTCACACTTTAGCCCTAATAGTTTGGAACTATTTTCAATTCAGTCCAAAAATATATAAACCAAGTCCTACAAGTTCTAATTCTTCCAATTAGGCCCCTAACATTAGAAATCTAGTACAATCAACTCTTCCATTTCTTTCAATTAGGTCCCTTATCAATATTTCTCCAATTATAATACAAACGTGTGGTGTTACACAAACTCTTCTAATCAATAGGCCTAACATTCCATTTGAGCAAAGCTATAGTACAACAAATTCATTTCTCTCTATGATATAATATTTATTTAAGAAATGTAAAGTAATTTGCTTTGCACTCCAACAACTGTCAAAGGAGCACTTTAAACCTTTAAACAGAAGGGGAAAAAAAGAGCACAATACACTAAGAAATTTGCATAAATTTGACAGATTATACCTTCATCTAATTTTGCCAAATGCTATTCAATTGAATCGTAAAAATGTTGAAAAATAAAATCTTACCTCTTATGTTGTTAAAGGGTGTAAAGTGTTTGATTGATCTATTTTCATGGTATAAATTGTAAATTATTATATATTTGAATTCTAAAAGATATACCCCAATTGAATTTTATTTTTTTAGCTTTATAAAGAGTATAATGTTAGACATAGAAGAATATATACTTATCCAAATTTAGGTCTAATTCATGAAATACTTTTCAAATTTCAATTCAGAATTTTGCATAGAACTACATATATCTTAATACAATCTACTACTCTGTATTCTTGAATTAGCTGAATTTTAGATAGTTATCTATTCATCATTTGTCCATAGTTCCCACCAACACTATATTTATATAAAGATTAAAAGACTACAAGAAAAATGCTATTTGCCGAAGGAATATTTCATCGAAAGTGTTCAATACTTACCGACGGTTTAGCATCGTATTATTGGCAAACTTGATGAAAAGGTTTCCAACATATATTTCGTCGGAAATCTGTCAGCAAACACACGGGCCAAGGCGGGAACAAGAGCGCACTAGTTTTTGACAATCTTCTGACAAAACATAACTGTCAGAAAATAATTTTCTTCTCTTTACTTTTTTCCAAGACTTTCCATCTTCTTTTTCATATTTTTTTTAATGACCGATTGAATACCGATGATTACTTGTTGTCCAAAATATGTTGATATTTTATATTTTTTTCCTTAAACTTTGTGACAAACTTTTGATGATATTACTATCGAAAATATTATTATGATTTTTTTAATTTTGTTATTTATCGATGGAATGTAGACGATTATATTTGTCGAAACCCTTTTATCTCGTTTGAGATTCACTTCAAACAAAAATTCTATCGGAACATTGAATTGTGTTTTATTTGATTGCTATTATTTTTATTTTTCTGCAGAAAATTTCATAGGAAAATCAAAATTATCCTTTAGTTACAATAAAAAATAAATAAGAAAAGATGACAATCCCTAAAATAACATTTGGTATAATCATTGCGTATAAACATATATAAAGATAAATAGATAGTAATTAATAATTTTTACATTTATTAACGTTTAATTAAGGAACATATCAATTGTGTTTATATATATGTACACACACAAATAATTAAATAAAACTTGTAATTGATTCAATTAAATTGTGAAAAATATCATATTAATTCAATTAAATTTGGGAAAATATTCAATTAACACAATTGAACTAGGAGAAATATACATAATAATAATAATAATAATAATAATAATAATAATAATAATAATAATTATTATTATTATTATTATTATTATTATTATATTTCAAATAGTGAATTTCTGAAGCATGGTGCTATTTAGGGAGTTAAATCCAGGGAGTAGCTTGCGAGGGTGTAATGTGCTATTTTTGTTATTTAAAGTGCAAAATACTTTATTTGCATATTTTAAGGATGCGAAGTGCAAATTACCCAAAATGTAATAGGAATTAGATACTACAAAGCAAGTATCTATGACACAATAATTATTATAACAAACCCGACCAATTAAATACTATGGAGAGTGGATAGATTAGGTTTACGTGAGCCTCTCACCTAGCTAGTCTTGCTCTTGGCCCTTCTTGTGTATGTTCCTTAATTTTCTAAATTCTTTTTAATGTTTTATTCCTTAACTTTCCTTATATATATATATAATAATTTTAGAAGCACGGTGCTTTTCAAGGAATTAAATCCAAGGTATAGTTTGCGAGGGGGACGAAATCAAATTTTTATATAATATCGTTGATATTTGTACAATTTAGGGATATAAAATTTAAAATTTTTGAAAGCGCATACAAAATTTAGTTTGATATAAATTTGAAGGGGACGATCACCACATTCCACCCCCCCCCCTTCCCCGATTCCTATTCTTATTATCCAAACATTGGACATCTTGATCTCCAATAGAGAAAGACAATGAACTCGTTAATTATGTATTGTTACTATGTATCTTCTAAGTTGCAATTTATGTTTTTAATTTCACCTCTACTAGCTAGTGATGAATAGTTAATAGATTGGCCAATGGTGATCCTTTATATGTGAAAAAAATTCACAGCTCTTCTCTTCCTTGAATATGTGACGACCCGGTAAACCCTATTATTTAATATTTGGAATTATGAATTATGAGACAATTATTATGTTAATCATGATGCATACATCTGAAAAATGTGATCATTTCTTTATTCTTACTGAAATTTTAAACTTATGATTTTCCTATTAATTTTTTTCAAAAAATCATTATCTCCGTATTTTCTCACAAATTTATTATATTGTTATTGGTATTATTGTTTCCATATCATGAAATTTAATTTCACTTTTGCATTTCATTTTCGAAAATTATAGAAACATTTCTTTTCAAATTAGAAATTATATATCTACTAGATTTATTTATTTATTTCACATTTCTAAAATAATTTTATATAAAACCAAAAATAATTTAGCTATATATATATATAGAAAACTGAAAATATGTATAAATAATTACACATTTAATTAGTTAAATATTTCTTCCATTATACTAATTATTTTATGTCACTTTCATGAAATTAGTGGTAAGAAAGATGAATACTTGGAACCTTTAAACTCTTAGTATTATTACTAGGGAGATGTGTATTAATCTTTTGCCACCAAAATATAGTTTTATATTTAATTATCTCTTCTACAAATATATATAATATAAATATATAATTTTCCTAAAATCATTAAGTTTTCCAATTATTTTGTTTTATTGTAAGAATTTAGAAAATTACTTTATAAAATTATATTTTTCAAAGATGTATTTTTTGTCTTATTTCAAAAATTGAATAATTAAATATTCTAGACTATTAGTTCTTGAATATATATTTATTTTTTGAAACTAGCATTTAAATCTCCATAATTTTTGAATTTTCTCAAATAAATCATAAATTCCAAATTAAATTATAAATTTTGAATTTTATAAATACAATAATTTATTTATCCATTTTTCTGAATATATAGGTATATTTTCGGGTTTTAATTCATTATAAATATAAATTCTAGATTTTCATCATATTTTATAATATTTTTGCAAGAATATCTCCTCTAACACACAAACGCACGCACACACACACACACATAAATATATATATTAGTGGTGATATACATATCTACATATGCACATGCATACACACACACACACACACACACACACACACTAGGTAGATAGTAAAGTGATCTGTATATATAGCTATCTATATATAAATATCTATATAGAATGTATGGTATATAGATTTAACTTGCTATAATATTAGACATTTCTTCTCTTCCTCCTCTATAAATAGACCACAATCCCAACCCCTTTTCTAACCTCACCAACCGGCCACAACACACACACTCACATTCTCAATTTTCTTCCAAAAACACTATTTTCTTACCCTTTTCCCTGCACTACAAAAAGAAAGGTAGAAACCTTGCTTAATCCCATAAGTAGGATGTTATTTATGTTCACATTGAGTAAAAGTTCTTGCTAAAAGCATGTTTCCCTACTCTTGAGTAAAAGTTCTTGGCAAGCTTGCTTCCCTACTCTTGGTTTAGTAGCTAATTTATCTTATTAAGTGCTTCCCTAAAATGTTATTTCTTGGTTTTTTTTAAATGCCCTAAAGTGTTATTTCATGATTAACTTAGATATAGTTATTATAATACATGTTATTTCAAGAATACTTGCCCGTAGAGGCTAAGTAATACTTTCATACTAGAAGGGTAATTATAATAGGAGTTAATCTAGTTTATGCTTAATATGTGCTTATTGCGTTTATTAGGTGATTAACATGCACTTTTGTGAACTTATTATGTAATTATGTGATTATATACTTGGTATGTATATTATTTTCATGAGTTAAGCTTCATGAAATTATGTGTGTAGTTTAAAGAGGATTTTCTTGAGATATAATGATTTAAAAGTGGTTTCATGGAGATATACTTTGGTAAAGAGAAGCTTATAACAGTATATATTTAATTTTGTAAAACTTTTATCAGAATCTATGTTTAGTTTTGAAAATATAATAGTTTTCATAAATTTATGATAGTTTTATGAAAATATGCTAGACTATTAGTTTTATGACAATATAGTGTTTTTGAAACTATGTTAATTTCATGGAAATAAAGTAGTTTGGTAAAATGATGTGTTTCTATGAAAAGGTATTAGTTTGACAAAATACACTATTTTCATAAAATATTTATATTTATTAAAATAAATAAAACTAAATCCCTTTTGTTTCTCTATATACATATACTCTATGCACATATATATAATTGTAAATATGATTTCAAGTGGATCTTTTTATTCTTGTATGAGTATATATGTCATACGTACAAACATATATATATACATAGTTATGTTTTGAGTGTAATTTTTATCTAGTTTATACATAATATTTATACATATAGATAGATATATATATATATCTATATATATGTTAAAATACTTTATAAGATATTATTAGCTTGAAGATCTTCCATTATTTACATTCATGAACTTTTCTAATATGTTGGCATATGGAAGCAATACTTCCAAGATTATGTTCTATGTGAACAAATTACAATTATGTGAAATTGGCCCAAATAAGTCAGAGTGGTTGGGGTGAGTTCGGCCAAGACATATTAATGGGGTAGCCGACTGTAAGAGTTCTCACTCCCTCCATCTGCTAATCCCCCCTTGGGTAGACGGAGTGTTTTTCTCAAGAGAGAGGGTCGTAGGAAAATATTAGACATATGCCCGGGATACGACCAATGGAAGATAAGGTAGGCTGGAGAAATGTGTTAGTTGTATATGTCAGCCTGGGTAGACATAAGGGTCACTGCCAGGTGACGAGAAAGGTAGAAAGATGTGAGAAATATGTGGTTATGTGCAAATCACACACACGAGCACCTTATGTAATTAGGTAATGTTTCTACTAAACTATGTGTTGATTGCGATTTTATGATGTGTTTTAGATGATCCTGAAGCTCGCCTTAATGAGTTAGAAGAAGAAGAACCCTTTGAGGCCCTTTACTAGAAGACTTATTGTTAATATTCCGGTGCGTATTTTGTATTTTGGACTACCTCACATTATACTTCGATGATGTTTTGCATAAACTCTCTCATGTAGTGTAAATACAATAAGGTTTTGTATATATGCTGTGAATATAATGTACGTTATCGGGGTCGTTACAGGAAGCGTTTGGAAGCCTTTTTTGCAATAAAGTTACTTTCGTATTTTTTTTGAAAATTGTAACTCTTGTATTTTGTACAAGTTTTATGTAAAAATTACTATTTATTTTTAAAAAAATATAAAGAGAATTTCGGGGATGTTACAGAATAAGCACCTAATTAGGGTCTGTTTGGATGGGTTTATAAAAAAAAAGTACTTCTTGAATAATGCTTTTTATAGTAGAGCTTTTTGTTTTAAGCCAAACAATTTTACATTTGGATACAATAATTAAAAGTGCCTTAAAAGCTTTATTTGAAGCTACCCTAAGGTAGCTTCTAAAAAAAAGCCCCCCTTTTTTTTTCTGGCTTCCAAATACAATTTGTTTTGCTCTAAAATGCATTTTTTTTTTCAAAAAATAAGTAATTCTTTTTCAAAAAAAGTCAATCCAAACGGACTCTTAGTCTAGATCTTACTTATCACCTGACCAAATTCCCTACCCTATAACAGTTCCCCATCCCCTGCCCCACACTCTATTAATTAGAAGGTTCAACTATAAATACTAAAGCTAATGCTTAAACTTTCACTACTAGAAAAATATCTAATTTGACATATACAATATAATGGCATCTCATTTGTGTACCTATTGTTACACCTTATAAAAAATATCACAATAAATTATCTTTAATTTGAGTTATAATGTAATTATGAGACCACATTATAAAGTGTCAAAATTTGATTGCTTCAGTAGGTACCTAAATCTTAGGCTCACTCAGCACAGCTCTAATAATTTGATTAACACCTCTATTGAAAGATTATAAATATATTATCCCGAACTATTATCAACACATCAATAGTTTCGACACGCCATTTGTCAGAAAAGTGATTGAAAATTTTATAATTTTGATTATTAAAAAATTTATTTTCGACGAAATTTTGATCGATATTTCGTCGAAAAATTCTCAAAATCTATCAATACTATAAAGAGCTTACTGATAACTTACCAAAAATTAAGTCGTCGGAATATTTTTTTCGACAGTGATTTTTCTGACAAAATGGTTTGGTCGCTATTCTGTCGGAAATCACTATTCCGACAGCTTGCCAACAATTTCTGATGAAACATATCATTGGTAAATAATGTTTTTCTTGTAGTGAAAGTTATACTAGGCATTTGACAGGAATATAAATTAAGATAAATATTTAACATGTATAAATGGGTTACTTTGTACTTTCACACATTGAGAATAAATTAATGAGACTTTGCACCTTTGGACAATAAAAACTAGTAAATATTTATTTTCAACAATTTTACACTTTATTTGAATAATATTTTGGTCTAAAACTAGATGAGTATTCAACGTGCCACGTTCAAACCAATTTTAGGGTGTAATATGCTATTTCTGTTATTTAAGAGTGCAAAGCAATTCATTTGCATATATTTAGAAAGCAAAGTGCCAATTAGCCAAAATATACTCGGAATTAGATGCCATTGAGGGACTATCTATGAGGCGATAATTATTATAATATACTGAACTAATTAAATACAATGGAGAGTGGGCAGGCTGGGTTTACGTGCTCCTCTCGCCTAGCTAATCTTGCTCTTGGCCCTTCTCGTGTATATTCCTTGATTTTCTTAATTTTTTTTAAAGTTTTATTCCTTAACTTTCTTTATATATATATATATATAAATTTTTTGATAGAAAATCTTTTCAAACAGTGAAATTTCTGAATCATGGTACTACTCAGGTAGTTAAATCCAAGTTGTAGCTTGCGAGAGGGACGAAATCCAATTTTTATAAAACAAAATAGATATTTTTATAAAAACAAATGGGTTTGTAATTTGTCAAGTTCATACCAATTTTAGAGTGCACCGCACTTTTAGAGCAACTGTCTATAAGACGATAATTATTATAACATATCTAACTAGTTAAATACTATGGCGAGTGGTTAAATTGGGTTTATATGTGCCTCTCACCTAGCAAGTCTCGCTCTTGGCCCTTCTCTTGTATGTTCCATAATTTTCTTAATTCTTTTTAAAGCTTTATTCCTTAACTTGCTTTATATAAATATACACACACACACACACATATGTTAATTTTTTGATAGAAAATCTTTTCAAATAGTTAAATTTCTAGAGCACGGTGCTTTTCAGGGAATTAAATCCAAGGTGTAGCTTACGTGGGGGGTGAAATCAAATTTTTATATAATATCATAGATATTTTTAAAATTTAGGAATATAAAATTTAGAATTTTCGAAAGCGCATACAAGATTTAGTTTGATATAAATTTGAAGAGGACGATCAACTCATTCCACCCTCCCTCCCCAATTCCTGATCTCATTGTCCAAACATTGAACATCTTGATCTCCTATAGAGAAAGACAACGAACTCATTAATTAAATATCGTTACTGTATATCATCTAAGTTGCAACTTATGTTTTTATTTCACCTCTACTAGCTAGTGATGAAAGTCAATAGATTGGCCAATGGCAACCCTTTATATATAAACAAAATTCATAGCTCTTCTTTTCCTCAAATAAGCACCTAACTAGGGTCTATTTGGTTGGGTTTGAAAAAGAAGTTCTTTTTGATTGGTGTTTTTTATAGTAGAGCCTTTTTTTTAGGCTAAATAGTTTTGAGTTTGGATACAATAATTAAAAGTGCTTTAAAAGATGTTTTTATTTGAAGCTACGTTATGGAAGCTTCTAAAAAATCCCTTTTGTTCTTTTTTTTCGGTCTTCCAAATACAATTTTTCTATACTAAAGTGTTTTTTTTTTTCAAAAAATAAGAACTTCTTCTTAAAAAAAAAACCCCATCCAAACGGGTTTTTAGTCTAGAAAATACTTTGCACACGTCTAATAATTTGATTACTACATCTATTATTTACAAGGTTCATCTCTAAATATTAAAGCCAATGCTCGAACTTTCACTACTAAAAAAATATCTAATTTGACATATATAATCTAACGGCGTCTCATTTGTGTACCTATTGTGACACCTTATAAAAAATGTCTCAATAAATTATCTTTAATTTGAATTATAATATACTTATGGTGCCACATTATAAAGTATCAAAATTTGATTGCTTGAGTAGGTACCCAAATCTTGGCTCACTCAGCATACCTCTAATAATTTGATTAACACCACTCTTGAAAGATTTATCCATATATATATATATATATATATATATATATATATATATATATATATATTCAATGAATTGATTCAATAGTTCTTAATTCCATAATTTAACCAGAATTGATTCAGTTAATTATTTATAATTAATTATAATAGATAATTTGATAGTTTAATTGTAAATTCAATGAAACTAAGCATAAATAAATTAATAAAATTGAATTAACAAATTAGACAGATTTCAAAATCATATAATAAGTAAAAAAGAAAAGAATTGATCAATAAAGTATTTTAATAGTCTATCAAAGTAACACTCCTCCTTGACAATGTTGGAGGTGTAGGTTCGAAACCCTACGTACGCAAAAATGTGTTCGCTCGTACGCATGTGGTGAGGCTCTTTGGAGGTGCATATGATTGCCATAATGCAGATCCGGGTTTGGGTCCCATCTGTGGTGAAGGGGTCATATTTAAAAAGGGGCGAAACTGCCATATTTGAAAATACCAAAAAAAAATAAAATTTGGCGGACTGTCGTCGACTTTCCATTGAAATTTTTTGAATATAAGTAATTGTCATAAAATAGTTCTGACACTCCATTCATCAGAAAAGTGATTGAAAATTTAATAATTTCGATTATTAAAAAATATATTTTTGATGAAATTTTGGTCGATATTTCGTTGAAAAATTTTCAAAATCTATCAATACTACGAGCTTACTGATAACTTACCGACAATGAAGTCGTCAGAAAATTTTTTCAATGGTGATTGTTCTGATGAAATGATTTGGTCGTTATTTCGTCGCTTTTCCGTCGGAAATCACTATTCCGACAGCTTGCCGACAATTTTCAAATGAAACATTGCATTGACAAATAACACTTTTCTTGTAGTGAAGGCTATGCTGCGGATTTGAAAGGAATATAAATTAAGATAAAAATTTAACGTCTATATATGGGTTAATTTGTACTTTCACACATTGAGAATAAATTAATGAAACTTTGCACCTTTAAACAATAAAAAGTAGTAAATATTTATTTTCACCAATTTTACCCTTTATTTGAATAATATTTTGGTCTAAAACTAGATGAGTATGCAACGTGCCACGTTCGTACCAATTTCAGGGTGTAATATGCTATTTTTGTTATTTAAGAATGCAAAGCAATTCATTTGCATATATTTTAGAATGCAAAGTGCCAATTAGCCAAAATGTATTGGGAATTAGATACCACTAAGCAACTATCTCTGAAGCGATAGTTATTGTAATATAGCTAACTAATTAAATAGTATGGAGAGTGGGCATATTGTGTTTACGTGCGCCTCTCACCTAGCTAATCTCGCTCTTGGCACTTCTCGTGTGTATTCCTTAATTTTTTTAATTTTTTTTAAGTTTTATTCCTTAACTTTCTTTATATATATATATATATATATTAATTTTTTGATAGAAAATCTTTTCAAACAGTGAAATTTCTGAATCATGGTGTTATTCAGGTAGTTAAATCCAAGGTGTACCTTGCAAGGAGGACGAAATCCAATTTTTATAAAATACAATAGATATTTTTATAAAAATATGAGTGTGTAATTTGTCAAGTTCATACCAATTTTAGAGTGCAACGTACTTTGTTTTTTTATTTAAAAGTGCAAAATACTTTATTTGCATATTTTGGGGATGAGAAGTGCAAATTACCCAAAATGTAATAGGAATTAGATACTACTAAGAAACTATCTATGAGATGATAATTATTATACCATATCTAACTATTTAAATACTATGGGAAGTGGACAGATTGGGTTTACATGTGCCTCTCACCTTGCTAGTCTCGATCGTGCCCATTCTCGTGTAAGTTACATAATTTTATTAATTCTTTTTAAAGCTTTATTCCTTAATTTTCTTTATATAAATATATACATATATATAGGTTAATTTTTTGATAGAAAATCTTTTCAAATAGTGAAATTTCTGAAGCACGGGGCTTTTCAGGGAGTTAAATCCAAGGTGTAGCTTACGTGGGGGGTGAAATCAAATTTTTATATAATATCATAGATATTTTTAAAATTTAGGAATATAAAATTTAGAATTTTCGAAAGCGCATACAAGATTTAGTTTGATATAAATTTGAAGAGGACGATCAACTCATTCCACCCTCCCTCCCCAATTCCTGATCTCATTGTCCAAACATTGAACATCTTGATCTCCTATAGAGAAAGACAACGAACTCATTAATTAAATATTGTTACTGTATATCATCCAAGTTGCAATTTTTGTTCTTATTTCACCTCTACTAGCTAGTGATGTATAGTCAATAGATTGGCCAATGGCAACCCTTTATATATAAAAAAAATCATAGTGCTTCTCTTGCTCGAATAAGCACCTAATTAGGGTCTGTTCGATGAGGTATAAAAGAGAAGTGCTTTTCGATTGGCGTTTTTTTATAGAAGAGCCATTTTTTAAGCCAAATAGTTTTGCATTTGGATACAGTAATTAAAAGTACTTTAAAAGATGTTTTTATTTGAAGGTACTGTAAGGTAGCTTCTAAAAATGCCTTTTTTTTTTAAATATAAGTACTTCTTCTTTGAAAAACAAAACCCTATCCAAATGGGTTCCTAGTCTAGAGCTTACTTAGCACACCTCAAATGATTTGATTAATACATCTATCATTTAGAAGGTTCATCTCTAAATATTAAAGCCAATGCTCGAACTTTCACTACAAAAAAATATCTAATATGACATATATAATATAACGGCGTCTCATTTGTGTATCTATTGTGACACCTTACAAAAAAATGTCTCAATAAATTATCTTTAATTTGAATTATAATATACTTATGGTGCCACATTATAAAGTGTCAAATTTTGATTGCTTCAATAGGTACCTAAATCTTTGCTCACTCAGCATACCTCTAGTAATTTGATTAACACCACTCTTGAAAGATTTCTCTATAAATATATTATCCCAAACCACTATTATCAGCACATCAATTTTCAAGTCTAGAAGTCTATGCCAAAAATGGGTTCTCAAGTAATTGTTTCAGTTGTCCTATGCTTGCCTCTGATTTTTCTCATTTATCCAAAAGTGGCCACTATGGAACTGGCCGAGTCCAATTCCCTTGACACATGTAAGCATTTTCAAAGTTGCACATGTCCATCATCAATGTGCATGTATATATATATATATATATATATATATGGACAAAGAGATTTCAATTTAAACTTCATATGATGGTCGATTCTTTCACTAATTCATTCAAGATCTCAGGGTATATAAAAAGAATTGTGTCGTGAAGGCGCATGTTCTATCATGCTGATATGGTCAGTGACACGTTTTCAACTTATTACGAAATTTCAAATGTGATTTTTAAAATTTTTTATGATATTAGTCTTAAATATTTTAATTAAGAAATATTAGAGTCATAAAATTAACTGTTCTTGTGGGGACAATAAGAATATTCTATTTTCTTCCACCAAAACTATGACAATGAACTATTAACTTTCATTAATAGTTCCTATAGCAATACAGAATGTGGAACATAGACAAATTTTCTCTCACCAAGAATAATTTCATTTCCACTAAAATGGAGCTTTACATTATGTTAATTAATTAACATTTGTATCATAAACTTTTTAATCAATAGCTGCATTAATACGCGCATCACACCATACACGATATTTTAGACAACCTTATTCGTTATTATTAAAATATTAAAGAAAAATAAATTGATAGACTAAATTATTTTTGTTGGTTTTAATTCAACTAAGAACATGGATGTAGCCACAATAAATGATGCCAAATACATAGGAGGTGGATATGAAAGTTTTCCTAGGAGTAAATTTGAGGCCAACAAGATTGGACTTGGAGGAAATGTCGGGTGTTGAGCCTTAGGCCCAACTCCAAAATAAAGTAAAGCAAAATCGGGAGAATTTGCTCTTTAAGTATTTATGTTATAAATAATATATTTTATATCTCGTGTTGTGCATGAAAACTGTGAAATAATATCATGGCCAAAAAAAGTTGATAACATGCATAAATTAAAAATAAAAATACAATCACCGTACAATGTGTTGGATTCAAGCTCCTGCGACCACATGTTGGGAATTGGACGCTAAGCCTAAGGCAAGGCTCGAAAACTAAGTAAAGAAAAGTTGAAAAACAATTTGCTACTTATATCTTCCTATTTTATATTTACACACAAAACAATAAACTATTTATTATAGATAAACTATTTTGTATTTGATTTGCATGAAATTGCAAAATAACGTTATTTCAAAGCTGAATAACATGCATAAATAATAAAATATTTTGTTATTCAACTCAATTACTCTATCGATGGTTCGGATTTAGGCCCCTGCCACCACGTCAAAGATTCCCACTAGGAAAAATATGAGGAAGATTGTGTAGTCGACATATACTTTTTAGTGTTTAAAAGAAAGAGCAAGAACCCTACTTTGGGCCTAATGGATATGTACCTCGTCTTCAATGTGTGGGGAGCCTATTGGCTAAGTTTCAAATCCTAGCAGGTGTCCGTGCATGGGTTATACTATTGTATTGTCAAAAAAAAAAAAAGAAAAAGAAGATTAAAGAAAGAGCAAGAACGTAGTTTGGTTGTAGAAAAGATATTTTACACCTACTTTGGCTGTAGAAAAAATATTTACATTCATCGATACACACATGATATCTATTCACACCAATCGATACACACATGATATCTATTCACACCATCATATATCAACTACTAGAAGAAGACCGGTGTTAAAATAAATATAACAAAGTTCTGTCGGAACTTTGAATTTTTTTTATTTGATTATTACTATTTTTAATTTTCAACCGAAAATTTCATAGGAAATCAAAATAATCCTTTAGTTACAATAAAAAATAAATAAGAAAATATGACCATCCCTAAAATAACTTTTCATATAATCATCTCGTATAAACATATATAGAGATTAATAGATAGTAATTAATTATTTTTATAGTTATTAACGTTAAATTGAGAAACATATATAATGGTTGTGCTTATATATATACACACACACACGAATAGTTGAAGAAAACTTGTAGTTGATTCAGTTAAATTGGGAAAAATGTCATATCAATTCAATTAAATTTGGGGAAATACCCAATTAACACAATTGAACTAGGAGGAATATACAGAATTATTATTATTATTATTATTATTATTATTATTATTATTATTGTTGTTGTTGTTGTTGTTGTTGTTGTTGTTGTTTTTAGTGTGTTGAATAATGTCAAAGCTAAAATAAGATAATGGCTTGATTATGGTTCCATAATCGTTTTGCATCCTTTAAACATGGGTTGAGATGTTAAACTAGTCTTATATTTAAGGTTTAAAGTGTTTAGATTCAGTCTTGGTATTTGGTTGTAATTCCTCTGTGTGCCCACTCAAGCCGTTGGGAAGGCGTTTTAGGGCTTTGATGGGATTGACTGGATACCAAAGACAGGTCTAAATTATTTTAGACAAAACCCTTAGGATATGATGACATGTTTAATTATTTTTGTAAAATTTTCTTTGAAAAACCCCTATGTTTGAAGAAGCGGTCCACATTATGGTATCAGAGCCATGTTGTTTGAAGATTTTAGTAGAGATGTTATTCAACAAACCCTTTCTATACTTCTTTGTTAATGAATATATTTCGCAGTGATAAAAATACTGTTAAAAATAGTATGAGTCATGAGGTAGAAACCCCAGGATTTGGATTTATTAAATAAATGGTCTATACCTAAAATGGATGTTAATAAAATTTATGAAATAGGAACTTTTTCAAAGATAAGTAGGAAACAAGTAGTTAAAACTATTGAGGAAACTATATCATTAAACAAAGATGAAATGATACTAAGACTTTTAAATGAAAAAGATCTTGAGAAGTATAAATATACTCATAAATTCTTGCATATTGGTTTAGTTCAAATTGCTTTTAAACCTTTAACTTTGGAAGGTTTACCTGAAAGTTTTATTGTTGTCTTAAGAGATGGTAGAAACTTAAATTGGTCTCAATCACTAATGGGAATAATACAAAGTAGTCTGGCTCATGATCCAGTTTATTTTAATGTTTTCCCAAACTTACAATTGTCTTTTACAGATAATAATATATTTGATGCATTAACATTAAATGTTAAAACCAATGGTTATAATTATGCACCAGGATCTGAGGTTATATGTATTTGTTATAGAATATATTGTAAACCTTTACATACTTTAAATCCACAATGTAAACAAAGGGAAAAATTAACTAATGAAACAATTGTAATTGAATCAAATTTCGATAAATCTCAAATTACAACCATAAGAGCTATTAAATGGCATGAAATTGAATTTCCAGAAAATTGGTTAATGGAAAAGGCTGCTCCAGTTTTAAATAATATACAAACTATTCAGCCCCCTCCTGAAATCAAAGATTTTAAATTAAAATCAATGACAGATTTTGAAAAAATTTTAAGTCAAAAATTTGATAGTTTAAATTTACATACTTTGGATTTTGAACACAGTTAAAATTGAAAATAATGAAAATATTGAAAATGTTGTCTACACCTTAGTGGTTAATATTTTTGAACATTTTACTTGTAGATGGACTGATAATAGTGATACTATCAGAAATTTGTTGCAAAATCAACGATGTCACACTCTTACCTCTTTTAGATGGTATAAAGATGTATTTTTAAGTAGAGTATTAGAACTCCCTGAGAGTAATTCCTCTCATTGGAAATCGAAGTTTATAGATGGATTACCCCCCTTGTTCGCTAAAAGAGTAAGAAAACCTCTTAGAAAAGGTGAAGTAAATATAAATTATGATGATTATACTTATGGTAAACTCATAGGAACATGTGTAAATGAAGGATTAAATTTATGCAATGAAATAAAATTGAATCAACAAATTAAAAAAGCATCATTTATATGATAAAAAACAATTAGGTGATTTTTGTGATCAGTTTGGTATGAATCCTCCAAAGGTTAATAATCTTGATAAATCAAATAAAAAACATAAAAAGAAGTACAAATCTACTAGTTATAGAAAATATAAAAAAGAACGTAAAGAGAAACGTAAAAATGATAGAATTGAAAAATATGGCAAACCAAGAAAATGGAAACCTAGTAAAAATAAGAAAAGAAAGTTTAAACTTGCTAATGCCTGCTTTAAATGTGGAAAGGTAGGTCATTATTATAAAGATTGTATTGTTAAACAAAAAATTCATGAATTAAATATTGATGATGATTTAAAAGATACTTTATGTAAAATTCTTTTAAATTCTGAATCTGAACCTGAAAGTGATAGTTCAAGTTCATCCCCTTCTGATAATTCTGATCAAATGAAAGTTTTGGAAAATGAAAATTATATTACAAGTTCTTCTGATAATGAAAAAGAAATTTGTCAACCTTGTTTAAAACAAAATAGTGAATGTGACGAATTTTATCAAATTGTTTCACAATTTAAAGATTTTGAAATTAATATGTTAAACTCAAATCATGTTTTAGAATTGCTTAAACATAAAAAAGATTCTGAAACTAAGTCTTTTATAATGGATCATATTACTGGAGAATCTAGTAATCATAATCAAAATAGAATTCAAAGAAATGTAACTCCTTATACTATGGATGTTGTTAAAAAAATGTTACAAGATAAACATAAGGTTGAAACACCTAAAATAGTTCAAGATTTAGTTAAATAAGTTGATAATCTCAAAAATGAAATTATTTGTTTAAAACCCGAAAATGAATCTTTTGAAAAAAGACTTTTTAAATTAGAAAAACAAAACGATAAAGGCAAATCTATAATGGATATGTCTCATTTTGAACATAATATTTCAGAAAATGAAAATTTCTTATCTACACTTGAAATGGTAACCTCTCAAAAGTGGTATATTAAAATTACACTTTTAATTGATAATAATTTTGTTAAAGATTTAACTGCACTTGTTGATAGTGGAGCAGATTTAAATTGTATTCAAGAAGGAATAATTCCTACAAGGTATTTTCATAAAACTACTCATACTTTAAGTTCTGCAGATGGTCAAAAATTGCAGATTAATTATAAATTACCTAAAGCTTTTATTTGTAAAAATAAAACATGCATTCCTACAAGCTTTCTTTTAGTTAAAAATATTACAAATCAAGTAATTCTTCGTACTCCTTTTTTAAAGAAAATATTTCCCTTAAAACAAGTAAATGAAAAAGGTTTTATTGGTACTTTTGAAAATAAAGAAATTCAGTTCAATTTTATAACTGAACCTTTTACAAGAATTTTAAATGAGATTAAAGATTTGATAATTGCAAAAGATAACCAAGTGAATCTTCTTAAGAATGAGATAAATCTTATAAGCCTTGATGATAAATTAAAAAATTCTAAATTACAAGATAAAATAAAACTGATAATTAATGATTTTTCATTAAAGATATGTAATGATCATCCTAATGCTTTTTGGAATAGAAAGAAACATATTGTTTCTCTTCCATATGAAAATGATTTTGATGAAAAACATATTCCAACTAAAGCAAGGCCATATCAAATGAATCAAGAATATTTAGAATTATGTAAAAAGGAAATAGCTTCATTAATTGAAAAGAAACTAATAAGACAATCAAAGTCTCCATGGTCATGTACAGGATTTTATGTTAATAAACATGCTGAACAAGAACGTGGAGTTCCTAGACTAGTAATAAATTACAAACCTTTAAATAAAGTTTTGAAATGGATAAGATATCCAATTCCTAATAAAAAAGATTTATTGGATAGATTATATAATGCCAACATATTTTCTACATTTGATTTAAAATCTGGTTACTGACAAATCCAAATTGATGAAAAAGATAGATATAAGATTGCATTCAATGTTCCTATTGGACAATTTGAATGGAATGTTATGCCTTTTGGATTAAAAAATGCTCCTTCTGAATTTCAAAATATTATGAATGAAATTTTCATACGTTATAGTGATTTTATCATAGTTTATATTGATGATATACTTGTGTTTTCAAAAACTATTGAAATTCATTTTAAACATTTGGATATTTTTAAGAAAATAATAATTCAAAGTGGTTTAGTAATCTCCAGACCAAAAATGTTTTTGTTTCAAACCAAAATACGATTTCTTGGACATAATATTGAAAAAGGTCAAATTATTCCTATAAATAGGAGTACTGAATTTGCATCTAAATTTCCTAATGAAATTATTGATAAAACTCAATTACAAAGATTTCTTGGAAGTTTAAATTATATTTCTCCTTATTATAAAAACTTGGCACAAGACAACTATTCTTTATGAAAGATTAAAAAAGAGTCCTAAACCTTGGAGTGAGGATCAAACTAAAGCAGTCACAAATCAAAGGTTAGTAATCTTCCCTGTCTTATGTTAGCTAATCCTGATTGGGACAAGAAAATTCAAACTGATGCTAGTGATATAGGTTTTGGTGGTATTTTAAAACAAGTTTCACCAATTGATAAAACTGAATATCTTGTTAGATATTATTCAGGTAAATGGAATAATAGTCAAAAGAATTATGCTACTATTGCCAAAGAAATTTTAGCTATAGTTAAATGTGTTTTAAAATTTCAAGTTGATCTTTATAATCAAAGTTTCTCTGTGATTACTGACTGTCAAGCTGCTAAGTTCATGTTTAGCAAAGATTTTAAACATGATGTTTCTAAGCAAATGTTTGCAAGGTGGCAAGCTCATTTAGCCCCTTTTGATTTTACAATTCATTATAAAAAAGGGAAAGATAATAGTCTCCCAGATTTTCGGACTCGTGAATTTTTACAGGATAATGCCTCCTAGACAGAGAATGGTTCCTAGGGTTCCTATCCCTAGAGTTTTAATATCAAACCTTCATGATAGAAGAATTTATGGCCATATGTATGATGGACCCATAAATTTTGTTCACTTTAAAAGAATTGGTATTCCTAGATTAGTTCAACGTACTAGGCAGATTAAACAGATGGTTAAGGACATAGAAAAATGCCTCCAGACTAATAATTATTTAAATGGTTCTCCCCTCAGAGAAAATTCCATGGAATATTTAGAAATGAGTATTGATTTTTGGGAATTTGTTGGTAATGATATCCAACAAAAGATTGAAAATAGTTGTGTTGCATGACTATTTCAGAAATAAAATGTAATTGTGAAACTAGTAATAAAATAAAAAGAGTTGTTTCTGAAATGACTATTTTTGATAGAAATATTTATAATTGTCATTTTGTGATATAAATCTTGTTCACTTTCAGCCTTTTAATTTTAAAGGTATTAAGTTATTACTAAAAGATCATAAACAAACTCACATGATTCTTAAAGATATCTAAGTGCTAATTTAGCTATTTTGCAATTAAGACAAGAAGAGATTTCAGAAAAAGAAAAACAATTTCTTCATACTCCTAATTAAATATTTTGTTACACAGATGAATCAAATGAATAGGGATCGAGTAAGAAATATGATTGAAGAAGAACGTCAAGGCCGAAGAGATATGCTTCGACAACATTATTATAATCTTGGATTAAGAGATCCTCTTGAGATATTAAATTATCAAACAAGAAAACTAAGAATACAAAGAATGTACAGAGAATCCTCTATTTCCACTATTTTAAAAAGAGCTAGGACAATTGACACTGAAATTCAATATCTGGAAGTATTTCTTCAACATGCTGATGATAATAATCCATTAAGAGCAGAAATGGTTGACAATCTAGCAGAATGGAAAAGAAGAAAATTTGCTATTAATAAAGTTATTAATGAAAGTTGTATTGCCTGATTAAATTTGCAGGAATAATGATTCCACGAGGTCAAAGATACAGAGGCTATGGTAATTACCATGGCAGAGGTAATAGACGTGGAAGATATCTGGTAAACCAGATGGGTCAGAGAAAACTCTATAATGAGAGTTTGTCTTCTTATTCTCAAGATAAATCTGAGATGGATAAAGAATTCGAGGAGTTTCTTAAGCAGAAAAAAATGCAAGAAAATAAAAAAGGTGAATCTAGTGGTGAGAGTAAAACTCCTTCCTATGCGGATGCCGCATCTTTTGCTGATAAAGCAGCAGGGAACATTGAGGAAGTAGAATCACTTCCATATGTTCAGATGTCCCACAAGGATACCTAAAGATCTGGTAATATCCTCTGATCCTTACAAATTATATGACGACCCCGAAATCCCTTTATTATTATTATTAGTCTTATGGCTATTATTAGATTAATACTATCATTAGTGGCTACATACATGCGTACATTTTTAATTACAACGTATAAGGTACATTACATAAGGGTACATCAATAAAAGAGAGTCTCGACTTGCTAGTTTACTATTGATACATAGCAAAAGCAAAAACCCAAAACAGGTACGCAGCGGAAAATCCTACATCCTTCCTAGTAAAATGCTTCAAAAGGTTCCTCCTCCTCACCATCATAAAAGCTATCTTCGGAAGCATCTAAAATATTATATAACATGAAATCAACATACGTTGAGTAGAAACACTTCTTTATACACATAAGGTGCTCGGGTGTCAAGTGCACATTAGTTACACATAGCACACATATAATTTCACACTTTCTACCTTTCGTCACCTGACAGTGACCCTTATAACTACCCGAGCCGAAATAACAACCAGCACATTTCTCCCGCCAGCCTTATCCTCCAATGGTCGTATCCCGGGCATACGCCTTAGTATTGTCCTACGACCCTCTCTCTTGAGTAGATCCCTCCGTCTACCCAAGGGGGGATTAGGAGATGGAAGGGTGGTGAACTCTCCCGGCTACTCAATAGTATGTCCCGGTGGAACACCCCCCAGACCATTCCAGCACATATGGGCCCATTCACACAATTGCAATTTGTTCACATATGCACATCATCATAGTTTAGCAAAGTAAGCCCCACACGTATAAATGAAAGCTTTATGTTTGCTTATTAAGCATACTTACATAGAAATGGTAAATATATATATATAGCTAGTAGCAAAATATGTAAATAGATAAAATATGAATATAAATATATAAACATAACTAGTGTAAATATATAAATATAAAGATAAAAAAAATTACTGATATAAATATATAAAATATATAAAATGTGATATAGATAAGTATATATATAAAGATGATAGAAAAATATATAAACTATATAAAGTGTGATATAGATATAAGATGATTGAAATTATCTACATATATATATAAACTAATAAAATGAATATAAGTATATATATACTTATACGTACCATATATATATATATAGATAGATTAAAGTAGTCTTACTAAGTATTACTAAGTATATAATTAGTCTATAATAAGTAGACATATATATATACGTACATAACTATATATATATAGATATATACCTAATATAATATGAATTAGCTAAATGAATAGATAACAATACTCTAAATATTTATATCTATATATACACGTACATAGATAGATATATATATATATATATATATATATCTATAATCATCAAAGTAGGCATAAAACTATACAATAAAGTATAATAAATAGATATATGGAGCTTTCTTCACAATTACTTTCAAGGCAACATAGGATATTCCCCTACTAGCTCATTAAAGAATCATGGTCTCATACTACCTCATATAAAGCATAGAACTCACATAATAATCCAAATAAACATAAGAATGCCATATTATTGTAAAAAGGCACAATAATCACATAGTTTTCCAAGAAAGCATAGTAAGCACATAGAACTCCAAATAAGCACACTAGTCACATAAGATCTTCAAGATCATGCTCATAATTCTATCCATCCTTCAACTTCCTCCCAACAAGAGTTAAACATGATAAAATTAACTATAAAGTAACATGAAGATAGCAACATAACTAAAACCCTCAACTTGGAGGCATATTTGGCAAAAGCTCTCACTCTAGGCCATTCAAGCTTGTTCTTTTACATTGCTTGGGCACAAAAGTATGGAAGCTTGCCTAATCTCCTCAAGAAGAAGAAGAAAAACCCTCTACTTAAGGTATAAAGAAGAGTTCCTACCTTAGTCCTTTGAAGTGGTGTATTGATTTGGAGAGAGTGAAGTATTTGAGGAAAAAATGAAAGAGAGTGTAAGAGCAAGAGAGAGTGCACGGTTTTGGGCTGGAAATGGCTGAAAAAAATGAGGATTGTGGTGTATATGGTCTTGTGTAATTATTTTCTAAGTATTAGACACAAATATCCAATTATTAAATTCAACTAAATACCTCTTCCATACATTATACATGGTTATATATATGCCTACACCTATTTTTACTAAATACCATGTATATGTATGTGGGTATGTGTGTGTGTGTATATGTAGCCATGTACATCACCACTAATATATAGTTATTTATGTATATGAGGTTCAAGAGTATGTATTAGTAAAGATATTTTGATAAAATATAAAATAAAATCAACTAAAATCAAACAAAAACCTATATAATCTAAAACTCTTATTTATTAAGTATTTTATTGCTTATTTCTCAGCAAAAAAAACCGAAATTTGGGGTTGGAGAGGTGAAAAGACCAAAATACCCCTTGGTTTGCCAATTTTTCGAAAATCGCCCAAAAATAGAAATAAAATTCTAAAAATTCGAAAATTAATTTTTATAAGTCAAATAAAACCTATAATATTTATTTGTATTATTATTTTAATTTTTGGATAATAATTAAGCTTTTTAAAAATTATATTTCAAATTAAGAACTTAAAGACAATGTTTTTCGAAAATTACTAAAAATTCTTGGGAAAATAGGTAAAAGGTGAAAATAATATATTAAATAATTCTGGGAGTTTAGAAAGATTAAATGAATGAAATTTTAAGAATATTTGGAATTTATAATATTTTATCAATATTTATGTAGTAATATGCTCATTTGTTCGCAAATAAAAATCATATTTTGAAAAAATAATCTCTAGAAAAAAATAACTCAAAAAATAATCATATAAAACTTGTATAATATAAAATAGTTAAATAAAGGATTTACCGGGTCGTTACAAATTAAAAGAGAGATATCTTGAGGCTAAGTGCTAGTCTGGTGGAGTCTTTAAAAGAAGACTGATTTATGAGCAAATCTTGGATAAAACCAATATTGTCCAGTTTAAACACTTTTATCCAACAGGGACAAATACTTATTATAATTTCACCAAAGTAATAATCAAGCAGATAATGACTGCTGAGGAGTGGGGTTTAAACACCTTTAAAGAAAAAGAGTTTTATAGTCCAGAATTAAAACGGTTGATTAAATTCAATTACTGGGACTATTTGGATGCTTTCAATAAGTGTTTCTTATATGATAATCATAAGAAGAAACATACTTGGTGGTTTAAAACCTGTCCGATGTTGTATAATGACAACATTCCTTCTTGGTTCATCCAATGGTGGATAACCTTTGGGCATTCGATTAAAATCTTGCCTGAGCGCTTCAAAGGTCTATTTGACGAATGGATTAAAGTATCCCCTAAATGTTTAAAATCAAAAAAGGAAAATTGCTGGGTTGATGGAATTGCATCACTACATTTCTTTATGGAATTTTCTATTCCATGGATCTGGCGTTGGGAACCAGAGATAGCTTATACCTATGAGAATCTTCCTTGCTTAAAGCGCATTTATTTTATTCTTTCTGGAGAAAAATGATCTTAAAAGATGAGAAGACTGGAGTCCTGAATTCCCAGGAGACCATAGATTTGATTAAAGATAAGACTAAGGATTATAAAAAAGTGATGGATGAAATTAATCCTTATGAAAATTATGCTTTTAATCAAATTGTAAAGTCATTAAAAATGAAAGGAACCGTCTCTAAGGATGAAATCATCAACTCATATTAGGCTGAAATGCGCAAAGATATGCAGAAAAAATTCGGTGTGGATATAGACAATGACATGGTCTCTATATCCTCTTCTTCAAAAGAAGATATTGCTCTTGCTAATGACACGGCGATTCCCCTAAGCCCAAAGGACTCAGAGACAACAAGACACAGAAATCAAAACATACTAAAAATCATAAAATATTTATTGAAAAACCTTAGTCGAACATCGTAACGGAAAAGATAATAATCCTAACTATTACATCTCCAATTCCAAAACATAAGTAGAAACTAATCCATAATAATCTTAATAGATAGAGCCATAAAAGGAAACATCAAAACTAAATAGTGATCACTAAATTCCCTAAGTAGGGACTCCATCAATCCAGCCACCAACCCCAAATTGTTCCTCGTCACCTTTCTCGGTACTATCCTCTGCAAAATGACTATTAGTGGTGTGAGCGCACTCGCCCAGTAAGGGATCCTTGACCCTCTATCGAATTTGAGCAAGTTACATATATATATATATATATATATAGCATTAAAATCGCACTTTGCACACATAAACAATATTCAAAAATCAACATTTTCGACTTTCAAGTAACAGAACGGATAACAAAACAGAATCAGACAAATTCATTTATATATCCATGCTCGTGAACATTTGAAATCTCTATTGGCCAACTCGATCAAGCCCTAACTATAACCCCGTTACGTGGGTTCGGACACTACTATTATTACCCGTAGGAGGGCCATAACTACAATCCCGTTAAGTGGGTTTGGACACTACTATTATTATCGGTAGGAGGGCCTTAACTACAATCCCATTAAGTGGGTTCGGACACTACTATTATTACCCATAGGAGGGCCTTAATTATAACCCCGTTAAGTGGGTTCAAAAATTGCTACTGTACCCCGTAGCTCGATCGAAAATTTCGGAACTCGTTCCTACTGATAGAATTCCAAGTGTTCAGAGCATGTTCACATATACACATATAGCACAACACAAAACAATTTTTAACTTTACATAAAGAAAATTTATAAAATAGCATGCTCAAATCCATTTTTTATATAAGAAAATAACTTTTCCAACAAAGAAGTAAATTTTTAGAAAAACATAATTTTATAAAACAAATAGAGGGAAGAAACCACTTACCTTAATTAATCACTCCCTTAATTTGTCAAACCCTTGACCACTCAAAAATCTAATCCCGATTGGCTGTATCTAAACATATAAGATATGGGTATTAAGCTATTGCTAAATAATCGTATAAAATTAATAATTACGGAACCTCATGAAAACCTAACCCTAATCTCTCTCTATTATTTATTTATTTATTTTTTCCTTACTATCCAAATTATAGAAATCAAATTGTGTAACTATTACTAAGCTAATATTATACTATTACTATGAGAGCATATAGATACATATATACATATATACATATATACATATATATATATGGACGTATACCCCTAAATAACCAACCCACATATATATACACACACACATATATATATATATAAAAGGAACTCTTATGCTTCTTATTCCACACACACCAAAAGGTGAAATTTACACACACAATTTGTAATCATTACAATGAACAAAATAACACATTAACACCTTAAGTGTGTGTCTATGCCATGCGTATACTCCAAACTAATTGTGCAATCCTTAAAGCACTATGTCCAAGTCTATTATTAAACAAAACAATCAAAAAAAAAACTCTTTGCTTCCTTTTCCACACACACCAAAAGGTGTAAGTTACACACACAACTTGCAATCATTGAAGAGAATTGAATTTTACACCTTTTGTTAGTGCCTTTTCTACGTGTGTATATGATTTATATCATATGTACTAGTATCCAACCAATATGTACTAACTCCGAATGCAACACCACTATGTCTCAATTGCCAATTCCAATCATGAGCATTATTTGGTTGGTTAATATTAAAAAAAATGTTGGCTTACGAAAAGAAAGAAAGATGGATTGATACCTCCTTATGCCGGGTGTCATCTCTCTTGTCTCTCTGGTCTATCTTTCGTTTCTTATTCTTATCAGTTATAACCCTAAAATTCCTATTAAATATAATGCTAAATCCTAAGATGCTACACTATAGGATGTATAGGTCCTGAAGGATTCCTAAACCTAATAGAATTAGCCTAATAATCCTAAACCCAATAGGAATTTTCAAATAATAATATTAGTAATAGCAATAATTATGATAATAAAATAATAAAATAATAATAATAATAGCAATAACTATAATAAAAAATAATAATAATAATCACAATAATAATCGGTATGAATAGTAATAATAATCATGATGATATTTAATATTAATAATAAAGTAATAATCCTCATAATAATAATAACAATAACATTAATAATAATAATAATAATAATAATAATAATAATAATAATAATAATAATAATGAGCCTCCTAAAAGGGTCAGGGTATCACAGGTTATACCTATGAGAATCTTCCTTGCTTAAAGCGCATTTATTTTACTTCTTTCTGGTGAAAAAATGATCTTAAAAGATGAGAAGACTGGAGTCCTGAATTCCCAAGAGACCATAGATTTGATTAAAGACAAGACTAAGGATTATAAAAAAGTGATGGATAAAGTTAATCCTTATGAAAATTCTGCTTTTAATCAAATTGTAAAGTCATTAAAAATGAAAGGAACAATCTCTAAGGATGAAATCATCAACTCATATTGGGCTGAAATGCGCAAAGATATGCAGAAAAAAATCGGTGTGGATATAGACAATGACATGGTCTCTGTATCCTCTTCTTCAAAAGAAGATATTGTTCTTGCTGGTAAAGCCCAAGACCCCTTTGAAGATGATGCCGAAGTGCAAGTTGATGCCATGATTGCAGTATTGGGAAGTCAGACCAGTAAAGTTTTGGGGAAGAAGCCAATTATGTAATCTGACATAAGGAGTGATGAAAGCCAGAGGATGGTGTAAGCAATGACGCCACAAGAAAGAAATAATTGAGGATTACTGTTGGCAGAATTATTAAAATTACTGTGCAGCCTCAGTTGTCAAAAAGATGAAGATGACTTTAAGACCAGATAAAAGATGCTGTTGGCTAAGCTACTATTGCAGATTTGTCAGGACAATAATTGTTTTGCTTTGTTGAAAATAAGAATTGTAAAATTATTAAAGTAGCTTTTTGGTTTTCTTTGTTTTCTTTTCTCATCCTCTATAAATCAGAGGATTGTTTAGTTGTTACGCATGCTCTTTCTCAACCTCTCTTCTTATGCTTTGTATTTTCATAGTTTGTTTTCTTTCTTATCTTTTTGATTGGTTACTGTGTGAGCTTCTCTGGGAGCTATTTTTTGGTATATAAATAAAAGAAGTTATTGATTAAAGAAGCTCGTGGTACGATTCTGATCTCTTTTATTTATTAAAGCTTTATTTAAATTTCTGTATTAGATTAAATCTAATGACCAGTTAAAGTGTTAGTGTGTTGAATAATGTCAAAGCTAAAATAAGATAATGGCATGATTATGGTTCCATAATCTTTTTGCATCCTTTAAACATGGGTTGAGATGTTAAACCAATCTTGTATTTAAGGTTTAAAGTGTCTAGATTCAGTCTTGGTATTTGGTTGTAATTTCTCTGTGTGCCCGCTCAAGCCGTTGGGAAGGCGTTTTAGGGCTTTGATGGGGTTGACTAGATACCAAAGACAGGTCTAAATTATTTTAGTAAAAACCCTTACGATATGATGACAGGTTTAATTATTTTTGTAAAATTTTCTTTGAAAAACCCCTGTGTTTGAAGAAGCGATCCGCGTTATGGTATCAGAGCCATGTTGTTTGAAGATTATAGTAGAGATGTTATATTCAACACACCCTTTCTATGCTTATTTTGTTAATGAATATATTTCGCAGTGATAAAAATACTGTTAAAAACAGTATGAGTCATGAGGTAGAAATACCGCAGGATTTGGATTTATTAAATAAATGGTCTATACCTAAAATGGATGTTAATACAATTTATGAAATAGGAACTTTTTCAAAGATAAGTAGGAAACAAGTAGTTAAAACTACTGAGGAAACAATATCATTAAACAAAGATGAAATGATACTAAGACTTTTAAATGAAAAAGATCTTGAGACGTATAACTACACTCATAAATTTTTACATATTGGTTTAGTTCAAATTGCTTTTAAACTTTTAACTTTGGAAGGTTTGCCTGAAAGTTTTATTGCTGTCTTAAGAGATGGTAGAAACTTAAATTGGTCTCAATCATTAATGGGAATAATACAAAGTAGTCTGACTCATGGTCTAGTTTATTTTAATGTTTTCCCAAACTTACAATTGTCCTTTACAGATAATAATATATTTGATGCATTAACATTAAATGTTAAAACCCATGGTTATAATTATGCACCAAGATCTGAGGTTATATGTATTTGTTATGGAATATATTATAAACCTTTACATACTTTAAATCCACAATGTAAACAAAGGGAAAAATTAACTAATGAAACAATTGTAATTGAATCAAATTTTGATAAATCACAAATTACAACCATAAGAGCTATTAAATGGCATGAAATTGAATTTCCAGAAAATTGGTTAATGGAAAAGGCTGCTCCAGTTTTAAATAATATACAAACTGAACCCACTGAAATTGAACAAACACCTGAAGGTGATGTTATTATTCAATTTAAACATAATAGAAAAAATTCTTTACCAAGAATTGGTTTTCGTCCTGAATCTATTCAATCTAGATATTCTTTTATTTCTCCTTTAAATTATCAAGTTAAAACTCCTTCAAGAGCTTCTACTTCGAGAATTCCAGAATTAAAAAATGAAAATTTTCAAATTTCTTCTAGATCTGAAAGATCTATAAATTCAACAATTTATTTAAATGATCCATTTAAACATTTGAAAGTTGACACATAAAATTTTGTTTCAACCACAAATAAAAATTCTTTGGATGATGATATTGATCCAACCCCAAGCGAAATGGGAGATCACATCTAAAATTGTTTTTATGATTAAATCAAAAATTGATTTTAGTCCAGGTTCTCTGGCAAGACAAATTTGTAAAAGGGAATTTAATGAACCTAAATGGGAAAGTTTTAGGACATAGTTTTTTGAAACATTTGAACCATCAGAAATGAAAATAATTTCAGAAAATTATTATAATTATCTTTCTGATTTAAATCAAACCTTACCTTTTGTTCAATGGTTTATAACCAAATTTGTTGAACATTTAGAAAATCATGTTTCTGTTTTTGAAAGAAATTATGAAATTTCCAAAAATAATGTTGTAAAAAGGAATATTTCCTCCACAAGACTCTTTTGAAATAAAAACTAAAACTCAAACTAGATCTTATAATGCTTTTGAAAAATTAGTTGATCCAAAGACTGTCATTATTGATGCTAAACACATAAATAATATAATTAAACAACAAAATTATACTAATTTGTATTTAATAATACTTGTTGAACAATTAAAGATTGTAATAAATAGAATTGATCATATTTTGAATAAATCAAATCAATTGGTTCAAAAAGTTAATAAATTAATAATCGAAAAACAAGTTTGCGGAGAAGAAGTTGTAACTGCACCAACTATTAAGCCCCCTCCTAAAATCAAAGATTTTAAATTAAAATCAATGACAGATTTTGAAAAAAATTTAAATCAAAAATTTGATAGTTTAAATTTACATACTTTGGATTTTGAAAATAAAATGGAAGATACAATTTCTGATTATAAGCAAATTATTCAAGATGAAATAAATAAAATTGGTAATAGATCTTATTCTAGCAAATATGTTGATAAACCTAATCAAAAATTTTATTATTATCCCAGACCAACACCACAAGATTTGTTACATGAAGAACAAGAATTTCTTAATAATACAAGTTATAGCGGTAAACAAATTTATGAATGGAATTTGGATGGTTTAACAAATAAACAAATTGCTAATATGATTCATAGAATGTTAATGTACAGTACCATATGTAAAAACAATAGTAATAATGATAAGTCAATTGCTTTAATGATAATTGCTGGTTTTACTGGTAAATTAAAAGGATGGTGGGATAATTACCTAGATCAGGATTTTCGTGAAAAAATTTAAACCACGGTTAAAATTGAAAATAATAAAAATATTGAAAATGCTGTCTACACCTTAGTGGTTAATATTTTTGAACATTTTACTTGTAGATGGACTGATAATAGTGATACTATCAGAACTTTGTTGCAAAATCAACGATGTCTCACTCTTACCTCTTTTAGATGGTATAAAGATGTATTTTTAAGCAGAGTATTAGAACTCCCTGAGAGTAATTCCTCTCATTGGAAATCTAAGTTTATAGATGGATTAGCCCCCTTGTTCGCTGAAAGAGTAAGAAAAACTCTTAGAAAATGCGAATTAAATATAAATTATGATGATTATACTTATGGTAAACTCATAGGAACATGCGTAAATGAAGGGTTAAATTTATGCAATGAAATAAAATTAAATCAACAGACTAAAAAACATCATTTACATAGAAAAAACAATTAGGTGATTTTTGTGATCTGTTTGGTATGAATCCTCCAAAGGTTAATAATCTTGATAAATCAAATAAGAAACATAAAAAGAAGTACAAATCTACTAGTTATAGAAAATATAAAAAAGAGTGTACAGAGAAACGTAAAAATGATAGGATTGAAAAATATGGCAAACCAAGAAAATGGAAACCTAGTAAAAATAAGAAAAGAAAGTTTAAACCTACTAATGCCTACTTTAAATGTGGAAAGGTAGGTCATTATTATAAAGATTGCAGAGTTAAACAAATTATTATTATTATTATTATTATTATTATTATTATTATTATTATTATTATTATTATTATTATTATTATTAATTACCACCTTAGAAACAAAACTGGCCAAAATATTTTAACCTTGCCTAACCATCTTCAAGGATGTTGGAAGATTATGTTCTTTAGATACAGTCTGGTATTCATGTTTGATGATTCTGTTTTGCCCACTCAAGCTGTGCGGAAGGTGTTTCAAGGCCGTTTTGGATTGCTTAGACAGGATACCAAAGACAGGTCTAAAGGATTGTGCAAAGCCTTGAGAAATCAACGACAGGCTTGATGATTTTGTAAAATTTTTCTTTTGAAAACCTCTTTATGGCTGAATTGTGCTTGAAGCTAGCTAGGTCGCTTGCGGTATCAGAGCCATGTTGTCAAGTTAATTTAGTTTATGATATTGTTTAAAACACACATTTTATGCATATAAGCATGAATATCTTTAGATCTGATAAGGATACTGTTAAAAACAATATGAAACAAGAGGTAGATATACCCCAAGATTTAAATTTATTAATAATAAATTATTAATACATATTATTATATATTAATATTAATATTACATATTGTTATATATTATTATTATTATTGTGTAACGATACTCCTAATTTTTTTAACTAATTCATTGTCATGTTTTACTATAATTTTTTTATTGTAAGGACACTATAAAAATTGTAGTCAATTTAGTTTTTTCTAATAAGTTTTAAGCAGAATTGATTCAATTAATTAATTTTAATTAATTATAATAGATAATTTGATAGTTTAATTGTAAATTCAATGAAACCAAGCATAAATAAATTAATAAAATTGAATTAATAAATTAGGTAAATTTCAAATCATATGATAAGTAAAAAAGAAAAGAATTGATGAATAAAGTATTTTAATAGTCTATCAAAGTAACACTCCTCCTTCACAATGTTGGAGGTGTAGGTTCGAACCGCTACTTTCGCAAAAATGTGTTCGCTTGGACGCATGTGGTGGGGCTCTTTGGAGGCACATATGATTGTCATAATTCAGATCCGGGTTCGGGTCCCGTCTATGGTGAAGGCGTTTCAAAAAGGGACAAAACTGTCATATTTAAAACCACCAAAACAAAATTCCGGCAGAACGTCGTCGACATTCCATTGAAAATTTTTGAATATAGGTAATTTTTATAAAATAGTTCTGACACACCATTCGTCAGAAATGTGATTGAAAATTCTGTAATTTCGATTATTAAAAAAATATATTTTCGATGAAATTTTGGCCGATATTTCGTCAAAAAATTCTCAAAATCTATCAATACCGCAAAGAGCTTACTGATAATTTACCGACAATTAAGTCGTCCGAAAATCTTTTCGACGGTGATTGTTCTGACGAAATGGTCTGGTCTTTATTTCGTCGCTTTTCTGTCGGAAATCACTATTCCGATAGCTTGTCGGCAATTTTCAGATGAAACATTGCATTGGCAATTAACGTTTTTCTTGTAGTGAAGGCTATACTAGGCATTTGAAAGGAATATAAATTAAGATAAATATTTAACATCTATATATGGTTTATTTTGTACTTTCACACATTGAGAATAAATTAATGAGACTTTGCACCTTTATCTGAATAATTTTTTGGTCTAAAACTAGATATGTATGCAACGTGCCACGTTCATACCAATTTCAGGGTGTAATATGCTATTTTTGTTATTTAAGAGTGCAAAGCACTTCATTTGCATATATTTTAGAATGCAAAGTGCCAATTAGCCAAAATGTACTGGGAATTAGATACTATTAAGAAACTATCTATGAGACGATAGTTATTGTAATATACCTAACTAATTAAATACTATGGAGAGTGGGCAGATCGGATTTACGTGCGCCTCTCACCTAGCTAATCTCGCTCTTGGCACTTCTAGTGTATATTCCTTAATTTTTTAATTCTTTTTAAGTTTTATTCCTTGATATTATTTATATATATATAAACATATTAATTTTTTGATAGAAAATCTTTTCAAATAGTGAAATTTCTGAATCATGGTGCTATTCAGGTAGTTAAATCAAAGGTGTAGCTTCCGAGGAGGATGAAATCCAATTTTTATAAAATACAATAGATATTTTTATAAAAATAAATGAGTGAGCAATTTGTCAAGTTCATACCAATTTTAGAGTGCAACGTACTTTTTTTTATTTAAAAGGGCAAAATACTTTATTTGCACATTTTGGGGATGCGAAGTGCAAATTACCCAAAATGTAATAGGAATTAGATACTACTAAGCAACTATCTATGAGATGATAATAATTATAACAATCAAACTAATTAAATACTATGGGGAGTGGAAAGATTGGGTTTACATGTGCCTCTCACCTAGCTAGTCTCGCTCTTGGCCCTTCTCGTGTATGTTCTGTAATTTTCTTAATTCTTTTTAAAGCTTTATTCCTTAATTTTCTTCATATAAATCTAGACATATATGTAGGTTAATTTTTTGATAGAAAATCTTTTCAAATTGTGAAATTTCTTAAGCATGGGGCTTTTTAGGGAGCTAAATCCAAGGTGTGGCTTACGCGGGGGGCGAAATCAAATTTTAATGTAGTATCATAGATATTTTTATAATTTAGGAATAAAAAATTTAAAATTTCAAAAGCGCATACTAAATTTAGTTTGATATAAATTTGAAGGGGAAGATCACCACATTCCACTCCCCCTCCCCAATTCCTGATCTCATTATCCAATGCTCTAACTATTAAAGCCAATGCTCGAACTTTCACTACTAAAAAAATATGTAATATGACATATATAATATAACGGCGTCTCATTTGTGTACCTATTGTGACACCTTACAAAAAATGTCTCAATAAATTATCTTTAATTTGAATTATAACATATTTATGGTGCCACATTATAAAGTGTCAAAATTTGATTGCTTTAGTACGTACCTAAATCTTGGCTCACTCAGAATACCTCTAATAATTTGATTAAGACTACTCTTGAAAGATTTCTCTATAATTATATTATCCCAAACAACTATTATCAACACATCAATTTACAAGTCTTGAAGTCTTTGCCAAAAATGGGTTCTCAAGTAATTTTTTCAGTTGTCCGATACTTGTCTCTGATTTTTCTCATTTCTCCAAATGTGGCAACGATGGAACTGGCTGAATCCAATACCCTTGACACATGTAAGCATTTTCGATTTGTACATGTCAATCATCAATGTGTGTGTGTATATATATATGGACAAAGAGATTGTTTTAATTTAAACTTTATATGATGGTCGATTCTTTCACGAATTCATTCAAGATCTAAGGGCATATAAAAAGAATTGTGTCGTGAAGGCGCATGTTCTATAGTGCTGATATGGTCACCGACACGTTTTCAACTTATTATGAAATTTCAAAAGTGATTTTTAAAATTTTTTATGGTATTAGTCTTAAATATTTTAATTAAGAAATATTAATGTCATAAAATTCACTATTCTTGTGGGGAGAAATAAGAATATTCTATTTTCCAATATATATATATATATATATTTGAAAATTCCTTCCACCAAAACTATGACAGTGAGCTATTAACTTTCATCAATAGTTCCTATAGTAATACTGAATGTAGAACATAGACAAATTTTCTCTCACCAAGACTAATTTCATTTCCACTAAAATGGAGCTTTATGTTATGTTAATTACTTAACATCTATATCATAAACTGTTTAATCAAAAGATGCATTAATACGCACGTCACACCATACATGATATTTTAGATAACCCTATTAGTTATTATTGAAATATTAAAGAAAAATAAATTGATAAACTAAATTATTTTTGTTGGTTTTAATTCAACTAAGAAGATGGATGGAGCCACAATAAATGATGCCAAATACATAGGAGGTGGATATGAAAATTTTCCTAGGAGTGGATTTCAGGCCAACAAAATTGGAGTTGGAGGAAATGATGGATGGTGAGCCTTAGGCCCAACTCCAAAATAAAGTAAAGCAAAATCGGGAGAATTTGCTTGTTAAGTATTTATGTTATAAATAATATATTTTATATCTCGTGTTGTGCATGAAAACAGAGAAATAATATTATGGCCAAAAGTTGATAACATGCATAAACTAAAAATAAAAATGCAATCACTGTACAATGTGTGGAATTTAGGCTCCTGCGACCACATGTTGGGGATTGGACCCTAAGCCTTAGGCAAGGCTCAAAAACTAAGTAAAGAAAAGTTGAAAAAAAATTGCTACTTATATCTTTCTATTTTATATATAATTATATATATGTATATATCTTTCTATTATAGATAAACTATTTTGTATTTGATGTGCACGAAATTGCAAAATAACGTTATTTCAAAAGCTAAATAACATGCGTAAATAATAAAACCTTTTGTTATTCAACTCAATTACGCCATCGATGTTTTGGATTTAGGCCCCTGCCACCATGTCAAAGATTCCCACAAGGAAAAATATGAGGAAGATTGTGTAGTAGACATATACTTTTTAGTGTTTAAAAGAAAGAGCAAGAATCCTGCTTTTGGCCTAATGGATATGTACCCTGCCTTCAAGGTGCGGGGAGCCTATTGGCTATGGTTCAAATCCTAGCAGGTGTCCATGCGTGGTTTATATGATATGTAGAAAAATGATTTTACACCTACTTTGGCTGTAGAAAAAATATTTACATTCATCGATACACGTATGATATCTATTCACACAATCATATATCGACTACTAGAAGAAGACCGGTGTCAAAATAAATATAACAAAGTTGTGAAAATGCATCTTGTCCTACATGTTGCAATTGGGATTTTACGAGGATTGCTTATATAGTGACAAAACCAAGATGTTATTCAAACCCATAGGAGACCAATTTGAGGATTTCATCAATTTTTCCTCCAATTATCGTAAATATGCGCAACCACCTAGTTCCTTTTCCCTATAGATGTTATTCAAAATTTTGCATAGAAGTACGTACGTCTTTGTACTATCTACTATTTTGTAATCTTGAATTAGATGAATTTTATAGTGAAAAATATTAACTTTCATTAATAGTTCCTACAACAATACTGAATGTAGAACATAGACAAATTTTCTTTCACCAAGAATAATTTCATTTCCACTAAAATGGAGCTTTATGTTATGGAAATTAACATCTATATAATAAACGTTTTAATGAAAAGATGCATTAATACGCGCATTACACAATACTAGATATTTTAGATAACCTTACTATTGAAATATTAAAGAAAAATAAATTGATAGACTAAATTATTTTTGTGGGTTTTAATTCAGTTAAGAAGATGGATGAATTGGAGTCCAAGTATGGAATTGGAGGAAATGTAGGGCACGGAGGCCTTGAATCCTTTCTCGTTGATGGACTTGAAATTGGAGAAAAGATCGGGGGGCAAAAGCATAGGGGATTTTGCAAATAGAGTTGGACGATACTCAACCAATGGAGTTGGACTAGGGGGGAATGTTGGATGTTGAGCCTTAGGCCCAGCTCCAGAAAAAAATAAGGCAAAATTAGGAGAATTTGCTTCTTAAGTATTTGTATTATAAATAACCTATTTTATATCTCATGTTGTGCCTGAAAATAGTGAAATAACGTTATGTCCAAAATAGTTTCTTCTTTCATTTTTTTTTTTTTTTTGGTCTTTTTTATCAAGCCACACTAATTTTTGTTTTTCCTTCTCCTTATAAAAAATGGGAAATTATTATGTGGAGCTATGTGAGTTAAACTCAATGCATTGAACTCATTCAAGGACAAATCCATAAATTTTTGTTTGAAGGGGAATCAAATTTTTATGAAATATTATAAGTATTTTTATGATTTAAAAGTGACAAAATTTGTTATTAAAAAAATACATGTAAAATTTAGCTCGATATAAATTTAAGGACACCGATCACTCCATTCAACCCCGCAAACATCTTGATCTCCTATGAAGAAAGACAATAAACTCGTTAGTTAAATATTTTTACTATATACCTTTTAAGTTGCAATTTATGTTTTCATTTCACCCCTTGCTACTAGCTAGTGATGAATAGCCAATAGAGTGGCCAATGGCAACCTATATATATAAAAATTCATAGCTCTTCTCTTCCTTGAATAGGCACCTAATTAATCTAGTGCTTACTTAGAACACCTCTAATAATTTGATGAATACCTCTATTAATTGAAAGTTCATATATAGATAT
This sequence comes from Petrea volubilis, assembly GCA_026212405.1. Lineage (NCBI taxonomy): Eukaryota > Viridiplantae > Streptophyta > Magnoliopsida > Lamiales > Verbenaceae > Petrea > Petrea volubilis. Next base: position 3,786,197 of record CM047880.1, read on the forward strand.
TGACGCCAATGCTCAAACATAACATCCCAAACAACACATCAATTTTTTTTTTTTAATTTCTTAACTCTTTGACAAATATTTCTTAATTTCTTAATTCTAAAGTAATTCTTTTTGTTGGCCTCTATTTATCTTTGATTTTTCTCATTTCTTCATAGGTGGCAGATATGGAAATGGCCGAGTCCAATACCGCTGACACATATAAGCATTTTCAACTTGTAAATATCTGTTATCAAATATATAAATATCAAACTTAAGCTCATTTGAAAAGTTGAGCTTCTATTATTTACTTCTAGTCCGAGTTCGAGGTCGAACTCTAAAACCACATCAGAAATAAATGTGAAATATTATACATATATATATATATATATATATATATAAATAGAGAAGAGAGAGAGAGAGAGAGAGAGAGAGAGAGAGAATTTTTAATTTATACATATGATGGACAATTTCTTTCACTAATTCGTGATCTAAGAATATATAAAAAAGAATTGCGTCATATGTGCGCATGTTCTTTTATTCCCATGCTCACGAACACTTTTCTAATTTATTACAAAATGTCAAGTGAAAGGTGTAATTTTTTGTGATATTAGTCTTAAAAATGTTAATTAAGAATTATTGGAGTCATATAATAATTACCTTTTCTTCTAAAATAGAGTTGCTTTTTTGAAAATTCCTTCCTCTTAGACATTAAACCTGAACTTTTATCACTTTTGATATCAACAATGAATGTAGAACATAGGCATTGTTTTGCTCACACCAAAAAAATTCATTTACGCTTAAGTAGATCTTTATGTGATGGAAATATCTACAGCACAAACTTTTCAATTAAAAGTTATATTACAATATTACACGATACAAGATATTTTAGATAATTTTATCATTATTGAAATATCAATGAAAAATACATTGATTGACTAAAATTTGTTTGGCTTTTAATTCATCTAAGAAGATAGATAAAGCCTTGATAAAGGATGCCAAATATGTAAGAGGTGAAATGAAGGATGGGTCTCAGTTTGGAATTGCAGGGGTTAATGGCACAAACCCAGCCCTCGATACTATCCCGTTCTCGATAGAAAATTCTTATTCGAGCCCAACTTGATTCAAGAGAATATCGAGAGTAGAGTTTACAAGAGTGAGAAGGTGGATGTTGAGCCTTAGGCTATGCTCCAAAGCAAAATCGGGAAATTTTGCACTGCTTAATTAACCTTTGTATTAGGAATAACCTATTATGTATCCCGTATTGTGCATGAAAATAGTAACATAGCATTATGCTCAAAATCCAAAACTAAGTAAAGCAAAATTTGAAATTTTTGATATTTTAATCCTTTGTATTACAAATAAGGCATTATGTATCTTGTGTTGAGCACGAAAATAGCAAAATAACATTATATCCAAAATCCAAAAAGAAGTAATGCGATACTGGTGTATTATAAATTAGAATAACATTATAACATTATATTCAGTCTCTGTATTATAAATAGCTATTTTGTATCTCGTGTTGTGCAAGAAATAGCAACATAATGTTCACAGTTCACAATCTAAATAATATGCATAAATTCAAAAAAGAAAAGAAAAAGACAAGGAACAACTTTTCTTTTGATATAGGGACAATTACCCCACCCCCAAGTTTAGGCAAAAGTACAAATACCCATCTCTTATTTCAAAAATCACCAATTCCCACTTGACATACATTAACATTTACAAAAAAACACCATGTCGTTAGTGAATTGCCAAAATGCCCTCGGGCAATTTCTCCATCAATTTTTGAAAATCGAAATACCCTTATTTATTGAAAGATTTTAAAACTTGAAGGTATTTATTGTAAGTTTCCAAACTACATAAGGGTATATCTATAATATTTTTGGAAACAACACACACAACGATGGGTTGCGCTCTCCGACTAGTTTTTGAGCTCCCCGACTAGTTTTACTGACAAGATTTGGAAGGGTACTGACCTAATCCCAATGAGCAACGCATTGATAAATCCATTTTGAGATGGATCCGATAGTGGTGAAGAAATTGGATGGAGGAGATGTAATGACGGATTAGGATTTGATTTAGTTTTTATTCAATTAAATCCAAATGATTAGAGCATTGACAAACTTTATTGAGAGTTTTGACGGGTTTGGGGAGACGAAAAATTGGCATGTAGCTTGACCGTAGGGCAGGTATTGTTCATTTTCAAAATAAGTAGAGGCTATATGTAATTTCGTCTAAACTTAGGGAAGGTGGGAGTAATTCTTCCTTGCAAATATCTAGGGACGAAAAGGGCAACACAGTCCTTGTGTTTTATTTAGAAAAATAAGGGGCAAAACTCATGGAGGTATTGATAATTTTTAAAATAAGAAAAAATTATTTATGATTTCATTTAAATTTAGGGGAAATGAGGATAATTATACCTTTGATATATGATGGTTGGGATTTAGGCCCCTGCCACCACACGTCGGGGCATAACGTACTTGTTTATTCTCTATATGGTTTAAAAAAAAATACTTGGTCCAACTAACACATATATCAGATAGTGCTTCATATGATATCACTAACATTCTTTATTTGATGTAGTGTGTGTTTTATTTTGGGAAGAGTGTGTGTGAAGGATTTTAAAAGCAAAGATAGAATGATCATGGCTTGAGTTCCTATTATTTTATCCTAACCTTTGAAAAAAAGAAAAACAAGAATTACAAGTACGTTTGTATTTTCTAATTAAAGACGTGTCTCAAATTAATTTCTCACCTTTGAATTCAAACCTAATGCCAGAATTAGGTCTGTCAATGGACTGGATTTTAATCTGAATCCAATCTGAATTTTAGCATATTTGATCGATTAAAATATTCAATGGATTAGATCTGATTATAAATATCCGTAATCCGAAATAAATTGACAGGATATAAAATCAAGCAATCCGATCCGTTAAAAATTCGAATTCAAAATTTAATTATACTTTTTATTAGATTAATAACCTTATGTATATAATATTAGTAAAGAAACTTTAATAGGATGCATTATATAACCATAATAATTAATAATATACTATTTTAATTTTTCCAAGTAATTTTTTTAACAAAATCATGTAGAATTTGTATACATATTCTAAAATAATTTTCTAATTATTTAAAAATTATTTTTTACAATAATTAATAATATACTACTTTAATTTTTCAAAGTAATTTTTTTAACAAAATCATGTAGAATTTTTATACATATTCTAAAATAATTTTCTAATTATTTAAAATTTTATTTTTTACATAAAAAATAATTTTTTATGTGTTACCTGATTTTAAAGTTTCCATTTCTTAACTGTTAATCGAATCGGATTTTCTTATCGGGTTTCGAACATTTGTATCGAATTCGAACTCAATATTATTGAGTGTGAATCTTATAGGATTCGGATATTAAAAAATTTTATTGGATTCGAATTCGAATATTCTAGATTCGTTCCAAATCCGACTCATTGACAGCCCTAGCCACAATAATTTTTTATATCCAAAAATTAATGGTGGGCCAAAAAGTATAAAGGGGCGGATTTATGAACCCAGAAAAATAACTTTTCCTTAATAGCACTATTCTCAAGACCCACTATCCGTAGCCCTAAAAAATGAATCAAGCCGGGCATGCTTAATTATCTGTCTATCTGTAACATTTGGGCCTTAATGGGATGGGTTGCTAAGATCGACGCCGCTGGAAATCACTACCAAAAAGACAAAAAAAATTCACTGGACATGTGAAACGAGAAAGAGTCTCGAAATATAGTAATTGAAAAGTGTGACTATAAATAATTTTTATTAAAACCTTTTATATTCTAAAATATTTTTTAGATACGTCATGAAATGTTACAAGAGGATTTTAGGATATTTAAACACGTGACACTTTAACTAATACCACAAAATCAAAAGTAACATAATATCTTCTTGTGATGACGATTTATGATGCTTAAATTGATTATCTTTCTGGTAGTGAATATTAGTTGCTTTAAGAGCTCTAGTTGTAGAAGGTTTCTACATTGTGATTTTAGGAAAGATTATCTTTTTTTTTTTTTTTTTTAATGTGCCTGCAGGATTCGGAGTTATGACAATGCTCTCTACACCTCTTAAAATGGGGTACATATCATTAAGTTAAAATCCCACAAACTTTTAGGAAGATTAGGTATCCTAGTATTGTATTAGGCAAGGCAATGGTCTACCCTATAAAACAAGTTTTTCCTTCATGGGGATATGTCCCTCTTAAATCTTTATCAACTAATAAGGCGAAGGCAAGGGGCTGCTAGCGGGTATGATATTGTGATTATACCTCAAATTTATATCAAGTTAAATTTTACAAGTTTTTTTTTTTTTGAAATACCTTTAATATTGAGCTAAATTTTACCTTTAATGTTTAAATTTCTAATTTCGCCCTTACCTGACGATGTGGCCGACATAAGCAACAAGGGGTGGGGGGGGGTGCATCTAAATAAGATAGGCACCTATAAAGGTGAGTTGAGGCATGAGATATATAACCATGTTGTCATTTTGTCCCAAGGTGGAAGTTAAAGTGGACATGCTAATTTTCATTCTAAGAAAATCAAATTTTAAGAGTGATGCTTTTCACATGATTTTTTGTTTAAACAATATTCAAAATTTTCGACCAAATTTAACCGTAACTTGTGAAATATTATGTTAAATAGCTCATGCGGACATTTATTGGACAAAATGAAGATACCTCATTTTTTCTTTTTCTTTTTCTTTTTTAATATTCAATTCTACTACAATAAATAATACTTGATCATGTTTTTATTATCAAATGAATGAATGTATTCTATCACATATTTGAGAAAACCGCAAAAAAAAAAAAAAAAAAAAAAAGACCAAGAGAAAATTTTGTGGCCTCAAAAGTGTAATTCATTTTCATAACTAATAAGCATGGCCTACGTAAATAAATTCGTCCAAAATAAGTACTTGAGGAAGCAAGATTTTATTTAAAAGATGTAAGAATGGTCTCCAGTATCATTTACTTCTATTCATTTTTTATTTACTTTTTGTATGCATGGTTGTCATCTTTTCATTCTATATCACTTCCAGAATTCTACCCTGTTAAACCATTTTTAACTATGAGCAAACTATCAAATATTCTTATGCTTTATCTGTTTATTTATTTATATATTGTAATTTTTGAGTCAAGTACGAAGCAATTTTTTTAATTGTTTTTGACATAATGTTTTCTCTTTTCTTTTCTTCTGTTCCTATGTTATGTTCTATATTAATTTCCATAGAGTTTTCGGAGTTTTTAATTTCTCGCAAAATAATTTAACATTTTCTTTTTCAAGACGACATGTAAAAATAAATTTTGCATCTTTCGGTCTCTTTGCATAATTTAGGTTTTTAATTACATTGCCTAGATATGTTACAAAAATATATGCTTTTTTCTTTCTTTTATTTTTTTTCATGTTGTCATCGATCTTATCATCAATATTATACCATTTTTAATATTTCGAGTATAATACGGAATTAATGCTAGTATGTTTGAAAATTGAAGAGAGTTGTGTCATGAGGACACATGTTCTGTTATGTTGGCATACTCTGTGACACGTTTTCAACTTATGATGAAATTTCAAATGTGAGTTTTAAAATTTTTTATGATATTAATTAGTCTTACATATTTTAATTAAGAATTATTTGAGCCATAAAATTAATTGTTCTTGTGGGGATAAATAAGAACATTCTAGTTTCTAAAATATTATTATTATTATTTTTTGAAAATTCCTTCCACCAAAAGAATGACAGTGAACTATTAACTTTCATTAATAGTTCCTATAGCAATACTGGATGTAGAACATAGACAATTTTTTTCTCACCAAGAATAATTTCGTTTCCATTAAAATGAAGCTTTATGTTATGGAAATTAATTAACATCTATATCATAAACTCTTCATATGATGGTTGATTTCTTTCACTAATTCATATCTAAGGATACACAACACGAATTACGTTGAAAGCATGCATGTTCTATTATGCTCACATATTGCTCAGTAACATGTTTTCAACTTATTTCAAAATTTGAACCGTGGGTTTAATTTTTCATTTTTTTATGATATTAGTATTAAAAATTTTAATTAAGAATTATGGAGTCATATAATTAATTGTTCTAGTGGGGATTTCCTGAAATAAGATTCCATTTTCCAAATTAAAATTAATTTTTTGAAATTTCTATCCACTAAAATAATGAGAGTAAATCATTTCTCTCACCAAAAATTTCAGAGTTGAACAATACTCAACTGGTGGAGTTGGAATTGGTGGGAATATTGGGGGCAAAGGTCGAGGAGATTTTGCCAGTAGAGTTGAACGATACCCTATCGGTAGGTACAAGGGTCAGAAATGGATATATGTTGAGCCTTAGGTCAAGCTCCAAAACAAAGTGACGCAAAATTCAGAGAATTTGCTTCTTAAGTATTTGTATTATAAACAACCTATTTTGTAGCTCATGATGTGCACGAAATATAGTGAAATAAGATTATGTTTAGAAAATGATAACATGCATATATTAAAAATAAAAGCAAAAAAAAACAAAATCACTCTACCGAGGTTGGGATTCAGGCTTCTGTCACCACATGTTGGGGATTGGATGCTAAGCCTTAGGCCAGGCTTGAAAACTAAGTAAAGCAAAATTAAAAAAAAAAAATTGCTACTTATATCTCTCTATTACAGATAAACTATTTTGCATTTGGTGCTATGCATGAAATAGCAAAATAACATTATGTACAAAAGTTGCATAACATGCAAAAAAAAAAAAAAAAAAAAAAAAAAATACTATTCAACATAATTGGGATATCGATGGTTGGGATTTAGACCCCTACCACCACATTAGGAATTCTCACGGGGAAAATATATGAAAATCATGCAGTCAATTTATATTTTTTAGTCTCTAAAAAGTGAGCAGAAACTTATTTTGATTGTAGAAAAAATATTTTACATTCATTGATACGTACGTGGTATCTATTCATACCATTATATACCAACTACTAGAAGAAGACCGGTGACCAAAGGAAAAATAAAAAAAAGTTGCAAAAATGCATCATATCCTACATGATGCAATTGGGATCTTATAAGGATTGCCTATATAGTGACGAAGCCAATATCTTGGGGGATAGAGGGTGACTTATTAGTTACTACCAATAATACAAAAAATAAATCTTTCTAAAAAAACAAGGGTACATTGAAGATGCTTAGAGGAGAACTAAATAACAATTAACATGGTCACTCAAATTTAATAATTCTTTGAACCTAAAATGAAAGTTTATGAAGTGGCCCAAAAGTGGCCCCATGCGAGGTAGTGGTCCACAGTAATTGAGGCAAAAGGCCACGAGGTGGGTCATTGGCCTGTGGCCCGGCAAAAAGAGGTTGACAAGAAAATAGTGGGCCATCAATTGGGATGACTAAGGATGACCCACCAAAAAGTTATTGTTGGTCCGTTAGCCATAGATATGCTGGAAATTTAGAAATTAAAAGCAAGATAAGAGGATAAAACTGGTCGATCAAATAGGGCAACAAGATAGGAGGTTAAGAGACATGTGCAAAGTTGGTTCAAGAAACTCAGAAGATCAAACCTTTTTTGGAAGAATCGGTTACAAGTTCCAGCACTATATAAAGGAGAGAGCACCAACAAGAGAACAAGTCAACATTTTACAACACACCCCCTCTTCATGTCTCACCAAAGCGTTGGAAAGGACGACTCGAGGTGGCCAGCCTATTTTGTTTTAGATCAATAGGTTTTCTTTCGATTGTTAAATAGCATGATTTTCTAAAAGTCTTATGGTCTCCCTCTTCATAAATCAATCAAGAAGACAGTCTTTACAAATGAAAAATTGAAGAAAAACATAGCTAAGGGCAAAAAATAAAAATTTCCTATTCTAGCCTGAAAAGATAAACACCCACACTCTACTATTCGGTTAAGCATTTCCTTGTTCTGAAAATTAGGCAATCCACATTTGTCCAATCTGTATGTGCCTTTCAGAAGCTGTGGAAGGTTTGAAGTGAAATCTCGAGATGCTTGCTGATGCACAGCCCAATTACAAGACTATCGACCAAAGAGTTGCATTACCTATAAACATGAGATACTTTCACCTGTAATGAAACCATAAGCGCTGTGATTCTATGAATAACATGTAGATGAGACCAATGAGCATGAGAAGACTACAAGACAGAGAGTATGATGCCTCTATCCACCTCTACCACAATAAACTGCAGCCCCTATTCAGCACATCTTGTTAGCCCCTCATTCACAGCAGCAAGTTCAGCCGTAACATTAGTGCAAGCACCCAAAAACTTTGCAGAAGCAAATTTGATAGACCCCTCAGAATTCCTTTGAACTCCCTCTGCCCCAAAAATGCCTAGATTCCCCTTGCATGCACCATCTGTGTTATGTTTCATCTAAGGGATTTGGGGTGGAATCCAATGTACTAAACAGACTTTATATGAGTAAGTGAAATTGAAATCAAGTTTCAAACGTGCCGCAGCCAATTTATCATTCCTCCAGTACTTAGCAGATAGCAATTGACTGGAGTATAGTAGATGAAGGTGTGAGAGAACATTTCTGATGATTCCCTTGGAGGAGAAATCTTTGTTTCTATGTTTTGCATAGTTCCTCTCACCCCAGATAAACCATCATATATGGATAGGGAGTGAAAATGAGACCTTTCTTGAGGTATGCTCATACCAAACAAAGTACAAACATAACTCCATATAGAACTCGCACACTGGCCAGTTAAGAAAAGGTGAGCAATGGATACTTCATCATGACAACAGCCACTTTTGGATGCCAAACTAATACTTTTTTCCCCCTTTCTCATGTCAACGGGAAGCTAATCTCTTATTAATCTCCACATAAAAATAGGCATAAATGGTGTAACAATAGGTGACCAGAAGAGTGCTAAATACGTGTGATGTGCACCTTTGTCTCTAAGCTGCTGCCAAGCAGAAGATACAAAAAATTATGCATGCGTGGTTAGTCTACGATGCAATTTATCATTTATTTTACTCTATTTTTCATTTTTTTTGTGTGTGTTTCTCACATTAAACACTTTGACACAACCGCACATATTGCACACTACTTAAACTCGCCCTGTTCCTATCCATTTCGTTGGAAGGCGACGATTCAAAATTTTATTTATATAGGGATGACATACCATTTTAAAATAAAAGATCTTATTTGATCAAATAGGAGACCGATTTGAAGACTTCTTCAATTTTTTGTCCAATTATCCTGAATTGATGCATGACTTAGCAATCATTTTTTTTTTCTAGCACAAAAGAGAATAGCCAAATAGGAAACCAACATAATGATATCACGTCGGCAGTCCATTTTTTGGACATTTTTAAAATCATCTTCGATAAGAAACAAAGAAAATAAAAAAAAATAAAAAAAGATACCTTTTGTGAAACTCCTAAATTTAGAGATAAAAACAAAAAAAGAAAAAGAAACAAAGAAACAAAGAGAGGAAAAGAAGGGGCAAAAAAAAAGTACAGCTCCGGCGCAACCACCTAGTTCCTCATTCCCGTGAGTTATGCTCCATATTGAGGTTAGAAATAGCTTTAGATGCTTGAACCCATAATTGTCTACCCAGTTCGATTAACAGAATTTTCCTGGTGTATTTGAGTGTGTGTTGGTGTGTGTAAATTTGTCTCATATGTGCAAGTGTTTTATTTATTTTTTTTTTTTTTGGGTGTGTATCTAAGTTTCTATATTTTTTTTTTATTTTGTGTTCTTATATATGAATTATAAACTTACATATTTTATTTTGTATACATCTTGCAACAATTTTTCCTTTGTTTGCTACCTTAATTTATTTATCAATCATAAATGAATATATTTTGTTTTGTACACACACACACACACATACATTTGTATATATGAATTTAAAGATTATAAATTTAGGAATCTTGAAATTATTACATGTCTTAAATTCATTTGATAAGTTCAAATTATATTATATACATACACGTGTATTTGTAATTAGGCATTATAATCTCAAAAGTATTTAGATATAATTATTGTTGGGACTTGCGCAAGTGCACGCAGTCATACAAGTAATATAAAGTGAGTCGAGTGTCGAATCCACAGGGATTGTGATTTGGCCCGTGAAATTGACTTGTGTTGTTTATCTAAATTGATCAAACTGAGTGGTGGTTATGATTTTCTAAATAAATCCTAATTATCTTAGTAAAAACGACTTGCGAAATACAATAATAACAAATAACCAAAGCAAGAAAAGCAAGTGCAAGGTGGTTTCATTCACGTAATTTGCTATTCTAATCCAATCCCTAAGTTGAATGGTTTCGTGGTTGTGTGAAGCCTAGGAACGAATATATCCACAATCTCTCTAGAGCATTGCGGAATTAATTCATAAAATTCCTCTAAGCCTAAGACTAACCAATTCTCATTCAATTAATCCCAACTTTAGAAGTATTTTTATGAATTTTTAAACACTGCCTTAAGGCTCAATCAAAGTTAAATTCATTCTCATGCAACTTTAACCCAATTGATCTCGTCTAATTAGAGCTAATATCGTGAATCGTCTCTCGACCTCATCACGATTCTCAAATTCGATAATTAGGGGTGATCAAACCCTAACCACATATTAAACCATTAAACAAGAATCACACAACAAAGAAAATATACGAAAACAAATTCAAACTCATGGGATTTTCATAGAATAGCAAAAACGATGAACTACGTCATCCTTACACTTAATTGAAATTAGTTCATAATGAGATTAAACATAAGAATGAAATATGAAAGAGAATTCATGAAAAGAGAAGAAAGAACTTAATTGCTGGAAATTTCAGGCGCAAAACTCCTCTCGTTCGGTTGTTCTTCCCTTCGATCTCGATTTCTCCCTTCTTCCGTTCTCCACAAGAATCCCCAAAAGATGAAAATTTAACCCCAAGAAGAAAAAAATAAAAAAAACTGAAAAACAAGAATGATGAATGTCCCAAAAGCCTCTCAAAGTTCTCATCTATCTAGATTTGAAAAAAAACATCCCCCCTTGAATTCCGCATGAATCTGGACTCAAAAGTGGTGGAGAAATGCCTAACAAATCTTTCCAAATCAGCACCTCAGTCAAATACGGAAAGTTGTTAATTGCTGTCCCAGATGTTGCGTATGTACGCAAGATCTTCTGCGTACATACGCAAATTTACAGATTTGTTTTTCTTCAAACTCGCTGGCCTTGGGTAAGTACTCAAGATTTCTTGCGTACATACGTATTTTTACAGCCTTTTTTCCTCTGAATTGCTTGTATTGGGTTATTACTCGAAATAGTTTGCGTAAATACGCAGCTTCTGATTCCACTTTTCATGCCCTTTATGGTCTTTTTCCCTTCTTACCTACAAAACAATGATTTAGCTCAAACTTACGCATAATAAGGCCCGAAATGAAAAAAAAACGTGATAAGTCCTACAAAATAAATATAAAAATCAATTATAATTACGGACTTATCAATTATTAAATATTATATAATTATTTTTTTAATAATGTGAATGCATACCACCATCCATGCACATAGACATTAGACACTGCTAGGTTTCGAAATCTATGACAATACTATCTAAATTTCTTTTATTTGTTTAATTTCTTTAGTATGCCTCATTTGTTCATGTACCAAAACACTAATTTTGGAGGCAAAACAGGAGAATTCCCAAAAGTAGGGTGCAAGTGGATTAATTTGTACGAAATTGAAAATTTTCGATAATAATCGAACAAAAATTGTCAGTTCTTTTTAAACTTTTTATATTCTTATAAATAGTAGGATTAAAACCAAACTCTTCTAATCAGTAGGCCTAACATTCCATATGAGCAAAGCTATAGTACAATAAATTCATTTCTCTCTATGATATAATATTTATTTAAGAAATGTAAGGAAATTTGCTTTGCACCTCAAAAACTGTCAAAGGAGCACTTTAAGCCTTTAAACAGAAGGGGGTAAAAACGAGCACAATACGCTTTCAAATTTGCAAAAATTTGACAGATTACACCTTCATCTAATTTTAGCCAAGTGTTATTCAATTGAAACGTAAAATGTTGAAAAGTAAAATCTTACCTCTTTTATTGTTTGAGGGTGTAAAGTGTTTTATTTGAATTTTACCTCTTCATGTTATAAATTGTAAATAATTATATATTTTAATTTTAAAATATTTACGCCTATTGAATTCTATTTTTTTTAGCTTTACAAAGAGCATAATGTTAGACAATGAAGAATATGTACTTATCCAAATTTAGGTCTAATTCATGAATTACTTTTCAAATTTCAATTTAGAATTTTGCATAGAACTACATATATCTTAATACAATCTACTATTTTGTATTCTTGAATTAGCTAAATTTTAGATAGTTACCTATTAATCACCCTGTCTATAGTTCCCACCAACATTATATTTATATAAAGATTAAAACACTTCATGAAAAATGCTATTTGCCAACAGAATATTGCATTGAAAACTGTTCAATTTTTCAGACCACTTACCGATGGTTTTGCATCGCATTATTGACAAACTCGATGAAAACATTTCCGACGTATATTTCGTTGGAAATCTGTTAGCAAACACACGGGCCAAGGCGGGAACAAGAGCGCACTAGTTTTCAACAATCTTCCAACAACACATAACTTTTCGTCTCTTTATTTTTTTACAACACTGTTCATCTTCTTTTCGACGGAATAAATTGTAGAAAAATTATTTTTCATATTTTTTTTTGTTTACCCACTCAATATCGAAGATTACTTTTTGTCGAAAATATGTTGATATTTTATATTCTTTTCCTTAAACTTTGTGATGGATTTTCGATGATATTTCTATGGAAAATATTATTACGATTTTATTTTTTTTAATTTTGTTCTTCATCGACTGAATGCAGACGATTATATTTGTCGAAACCTCTTTATCTAGATTGAGATGCACTTCTGATGGAAATTCTGTCGAAACTTTGAAATTTTTTTTATTTCATTATTATTATTTTTATTTTTCAGCAGAAAATTTCATAGGAAAATCAAAATTATGACAATACCTAAAATAACATTTGGTATAATCATCGCGTGTAAACTTATATAGAGATTAATAGATAGTAATTAATTATTTTTACAATTATTAACATTTAATTGAGGAATATATGTAACAATTATGTTTATATACACACGCACACACACACACACAAAGAGAAAAATAATTGAAGAAATCATGTAATTGGTTTAGTTAAATTGGGAAAAATATCATAATAATTCAATTAAATTGGGAAAAATATCTAAATAACGCAATTGAACTGGGATAAATATACAAAGTTTTTATTATTATTATTATTGTTATTATTATTGTGTAATGATACACTTAATTGTTTTTACCTAATTCACTGTCGCGTTTTACTACAATTTTTTTATTGTAATGACACTATGAAAATTGAAGTTAATTTAGTTTTTGCTAATGAGTTTTCAGCAGAATTGATTCAGTTCATAAATTATACTAAATTAAAATTGATAATTTGATAGTTTAATTGTAAATTCAATTAAACTAAGGATAAATAAATTAATAAAAATGAATTAATAAATTAGATAATTTTTAGAATCATATAATAAGTAGACAAGAAAAGAATTGACAAATAAAGTATTTTAATAGTCTAGCGGTAACACTCCTTCTTGACAATGTTGGAGGTGCACGTTCGAACCCCCACTTATGCAAATATGTGTTCGCTCATGTGCATGTGGTGCAGCTATTTGGAGGCGCGTATGGTTGCCGTAATGCAGATCCGGGTTCGAGTTCTGTTTGGGGTGAGGGGGGCATATATAAAAAGGGGCGAGGCGGTCATATTTGAAAAAACCAAAAAAAAATCCAATATAATGAGTCATCGAAATTCCGTCAAAATTTTTTGAATATAAGTAATTTTGATGAAATAGTTCCAACACACCATTTGTTAGAAAAGTGATGGAAAATTTTGTAATTTCAATTATTAGAAAATATATTTTCAATGAAATTTTGGTCAATTTTTTGTCAAAAAATTCTCAAAATCTATCAACACCGCAAACAGCTTACTGATGACTTAGTTGTCAGAAAATATATTCGATGGTGGTTTTTCCTACGAAATGGTTTGGTTGTTGTTTTTGTCGCTTTTCTATCGAAAATCATTATTGCGACAGCTTGCCGGCAATTTTCTGATGAAACATTGCATTGGCAAATAATGTTTCTCTTATAGTGAAAGTTATACTAGGAATTTGAAAGGAATATAAATAAAGATAAATCTTTTAACATCTATATATGGGTTACTTTGCACTTTCACACATTGAGAATAAATTAATGAGATTTTGCACCTTGAAACAATGAAAAAGAGTAAATATTTATTTTCAACAATTTCACACTTTGTTTGAATAATATTTTGGTCTAAAATTAGATGAGTATGCAATGTGCCAAGTCATACCAATTTCAGGGTGTAATACACTATTGTTGTTATTTAAGAGTGCAGAATACTTGATTTGCATTTATTTTAGGATGCAAAGTGCAGATTAGCCAAAATGTAATGGGAATTAGATACTACTAAGCAACTATCTATGAGGCGATAATTATTAAAATATACCTAACCAATTAAATACTATGGAGAGTGAACAAATTAGGTTTACATGTGCCTTTTGCCTAGTTAGTCTCGCTTTTGGCCCTTCTCGGGTATGTTCTTTAATTTTCTTAATTTTTTTAAAGTTTTATTGCATAAGTTTCTATATATGTGTGTGTGTGTATTAATTTTTGGGAAAAATGCCATTTTAGTTCTCCAACTATGCCTCCAAATCACATTTGATTCCTTATTTTCACTCGTCATCAATTTTGGTCCCTTATCTTTACTGTTTTTGTCAAATGTGGTCCTTCCGTCAGTTTTTCTGTTAAAACTAACGGAAGTTAGCTTTAGCATATTCTAAAATTACACTCACCACCCCTGGTATGTTTTCAAAATTACCTTCACCTCCCCTGGTGTTTTTTCTTCCTTTCTTTTCATAGAAAACACAACTCTTTCACTTGAAAAGCCTATCTAAAAGGACTCCAAAAATATCCTCAATTTTCATCCAAGATCCTAACTTTTATGAATTGATAATAGAACTTTGATGACAATTTATTAACTAAAAGATCATAATCCCACAAAGGGAAACAACACATATATACACAAACTATAATCACCATCCAAAAGAAACTGGTCCTATAATTTAAAGTTCCATAACACTAGCCTGTATATCTTCATCCCATAAACCACCATATTAGTGTGTGTGTGTGTGTGTGTGTGTGTATATATATATATATAAGAGCAAAATTGAGTGTCACTGATCTTATTTCCGCTTTCATTTTAGTAAGGTAGGGAACTAAAACTTTGTTTGGTAATTCTACTTGGTGCACTAATTTTTAGTGGGCATAAGTTCAGTTAACAGCAAAAGTCTCTCACAAGTTAGTTTTCGAGTAGCCATGTAATATACTTCATTTTCTCTAGAAATATTCTGTATTAGTTAGTCATATCTGATATATTTCTCTAGAAATATTTTCTTAGGATGTCAAAACGGGTATGACACTTGATTATGGTAATTAGCAGGTATAATTTATCCTATCTAGGTTTACTAGCTCCCGAAAGCCTAGAATAGAATCCTATTTGATTTGTGTAGCTCATACTTAATGAGTTTGTATTTAGAATGCCTCTCCTTAGATGAGTTGCATGACTGATAATGCATCTCCTTAGATAGGCTTTTCAAGAGAAAGACTTGTGTTTTCTGAAGAAAAAAACAGGGGAGGTGAAGGTAATTTTGAAAAAGTACCAGGGGAGGTGAGTGTAATTTTAGAATATGCCAAAGCTAGCTCGATCCGTTTGTTTTAACAGAAAAACTAATGGAAAGACCACATTTGATAAAAAAAAGTAAAGATGAGGGACCAAAATTGATGACGAGTGAAAATAAAGGACCAAATGTGATTTAAAGGCATAGTTGGAGGACTAAAATGGTATTTTTCCCTTAATTTTTTGATAGAAAATGTTTTCAAATAGTGAAATTTTTTAAGCATGGTGCTATTCAGGGAGTTAAATCCAAGGTGTAACCTGCGAGGGGGACGAAATCAATTTCTATATAATATCATAGATATTTTTATAAAAATAAATGAGAGTGCAATTTGTCAAGTTCATGCCAATTTTAGGGTGTAATGTGCTTTTTTTTTTTATTTAAAAGTGCCAAATATTTTATTTGCATATTTTTAGGATGCGAAATGCAAATTGCCCGAAATGTAATTGGAATTAGATAGTTCTAAGCAACTATCTATGAGGCGATAGTCATTATAACATACCTAACTAACTAAATACCATGGAAAGTGGATACATTGGGTTTACTTGTGCCTCCCATCTAGCTAGTCTAGCTCTTGGCCCTGCTCGTGTATGTTCCTTAATTTTCTTAATTCTTTTTAAAGTTTTATTCCTTAACTTTCTTTATGTATATATATATATATATATATATATTAATTTTTTGTTAGAAAATATTTTTCGAGAGTGAAATTTCTAGAGCATTGTGCTTTTCAGGGAGTTAAATCCGTAACTCCAAGGTGTAGTTTGTGAGGGGCACAAAATCAAATTTTTATATAATATCATAGATATTTTTATAAATTAGAGATATAAAATTTAAAATTTTTGAAAAGCACACACAAAATTTAGTTTGATAAAAATTTAAAGGGGACGATCACCTCATTCCCTATGCCCCCTCCCCCCCCCCCTATTTTCTGATCTCATTATCCAAACATTGAACACCTTGACATACTATAGATAAAGACAATGAACTCATTAATTAAATATCATTACTATATCTCTTCATTTTGTTCAATGGTTTATAACTAGTTATATGGAACACCTGGAAAATCATATTTGTGTAATTGAAAGACAATATGAAATTTCTAGAGGAAATATTGTAACTAGTATTTTTCCTCAGCAAAATGCTTTTGATATTAAAACTAAAAAACAGACAAGATCATATAATGCCTTCGGTAAATTAGTGGATTCACAAAATACGTTGATGAATGCTCAGCAAAATTATAGTAATCTTTACTTAATAATATTAGGAGAACAATTAAATATTGCAATTAATAGGATTGATAGCATTTTAATGAAATCAGAAAAATTATTACAGGATGTTAATACTTTAAAACAAGAAAAACAATTAGAAGTTAAAGAAGAATTTATTGTTACACCAAGTGTACAACCTCCCCCTGAAATAAAAGATTTTAAATTAAGATCTATGACAGATTTTGAAAAAATTCTTGATGAAAAATTTGGAGCCTTAAAATTAAATACCCTTGAATTTGAAAATCAAATGGAAAAAGAATCTGATTCTCAAAATGTTATTCAAGAAGAAACTACTATAATTGGAAAGTATTCTGGCAAATATGCAGATAAACCTAATCAAAGATTTTATTATTATCCAAGACCAACACCTCAAGATGTGTTATATGAGGAACAAGAATTTGTTTCTAATACAAGTTATAGTGGAAAACAAATATATGAATGAAATATAGATGGATTTGCAGAAAAGCAAATTTATAACATGATGCATAGAATGTTAATGTATAGTACCATATGTAAAACTAATGGTAATAATGATAAATCGATAGCCTTAATGATAGTAGCAGGTTTTACAGGACAATTAAAAGGTTGGTGGGATAATTATCTAAACCAAGAATTCAAAAATAAAATTTTGGATACAGTTAAAGTTGAAAATGGACAAAATGTTGAAAATGTTGTCTACACTTTAGTCGTGAATATAATATAACATTTCACTGATAGATGGTCTGATAATAGTGATAATATCAGAACTTTACTTCAAAATCTCAAATGTAATACACTGACCTCATTTAGATGGTATAAAGATGTATTTCTGACTAGAGTAATGGAATTACCTAAGAGTTATAGTTCTCACTGGAAATCCAAATTTATAGATGGATTACCCTCTTTGTTTGCTGAAAGGGTCAGAAATACTCTTAGAAAAGGAGAGTTAAGTATTAATTATGATAATTATACCTATGGCAAACTAATAGGTACATGTTTTCAAGAAGGTATAGCGTTATGTAATGAAATCAAGCTAAATCAAGAGATTAAAAAACATTATCTTAATGAAAAAAGACAATTAGGTGAATTTTGTGACCAATTTGGTATGAATCCACCTAAAGTTATTAAATATGAAAATAAGGGAAAAAATTCATTAACGAAAATATTATTCCCCTAGTCAAAAGAAATATAAAAAAGAGCAAAGAGAGAAAAGAAGAGCTGAAAAACATGATAGTAATACAAGAAAATGGAAACCTAGTAAAAATTATAAAAAAAAATTTAAACCTTCAAATGCTTGTTTTAAATGTGGCAAAGTAGGTCATTATTATAAAGACAGTAGAGTAAAACAAAAAGTTAATGAATTAAAAATTGACAATGAATTAAAAGAAACTTTGTCAAAACTCTTATTAAATTCTGAACATGAAAATTATATAAACAATGATAGTGAAAATTCATCTTATGAAATATCTGATAAAATGAAAATTCTTGAAAATGAAAATTATTATTCAAGTTCTGAATCTGAAAATGAAAAACAAGTTTCATGTCAAAATTGTAATGAAGGAAATACTTGTTTAAAACAAAATAGTGATTGTGATGAATTTTATCAAATTATTTCTTAATTTAAAGATTTTGAACTAAATATGTTAAACCACAATCATATTCTCGAATTATTAAAACATTCAAAAGATTCTGATATAAAATCTTTTCTTATAGAACATATTAAGGGTGAAACTAGTAATTCCAATCAAAATAGAATTCAAAGAGACGCAAAATCATATACTATGGATGTTGTTAAAAAAATGTTATAGGATAAACAACAGGTAGAAACACCTACAACAATTCAAAATTTAGTAAAAGAAGTTGATAATTTAAAAAATGAAATTATTTGTTTAAAAACAGAAAATCATTCTTTTGAAAAAAAAAATTCTCAACTTGAAACTAAATCTACCAAAGGTAAAGAAATTATTGATATGTCTCATTTTGAGAATATTCAGTTTTCAGAAAATGAAAACTTTTTATCCACACTTGAAATGGTTACTTCTCAAAAGTGATAAATAAAATTACACTTTTAATTGATAATAATTTTGTAAAAGATTTGACTGCTTTTGTTGATAGTGGTGCTGATTTAAATTGTATACAGGAAGGAATAATTCCAACCAGGTATTTTCATAAAACTAATCATACTTTAAGTTCTGCTAATGGTCAAAAGATGCAAATTAATTATAAATTACCAAAAGCTTTTATTTGTAGAAATAAAACATGCATACCTACTAGTTTTTTATTAGTTAAAAATATTACAAACCAAGTTATACTTGGAACACCTTTCTTAAAGAAAATATTTTCATTAAAAAATGTTGATGAAAAAGGTTTCACTCGAACATTTCAAAGCAAAGAAATTACTTTTCAATTTATAACTAAGCGTACAAGAATTTTAAATGAAATAAAAGATTTAATTCTTGCTAAAGATAAACAGTTGAATTTTCTTAAAACAGAAATTCATTCTTTAGATATTAATGAGAAACTTGAAAATCCAAAACTTCAAGATAAAATTAAACTTTTAATAAATGAATTTTCATTACAAATTTGTAATGATCACCCAAATGCTTTTTGGAATTGTAAAAAACATATAGTGTCTCTTCCATATGAAGAAGATTTTGATGAAAAGCTAATTCCAACAAAAGCTAGATCATGTCAAATGAATTCAGAATATTTAGAACTTTGTAAAAAGGAAATAGTCTCTTTAAAACAAAAAGGACTAATAAGAAATTTAAAGTCACCTTGGTCATGTACAGGGTTCTATGTTAATAAACATGTTGAACAGGAAAGAGGAGTTCCTAGGTTAGTAATAAATTACAAACCTTTAAATAAAGTTTTTAAATGGATTAGATATCCTATCCCTAATAAAAAAGATTTACTTGATAGATTATATAATGCAAATATTTTTTCAAAATTTGATATTAAATTTGGATATTGGCAGATTCAAATTGATGAAAAGGATAGATATAAAACTGCATTTAATGTACCTATAGGACAATTTGAATGGAATGTCATGCCTTTTAGATTAAAAATGCCCCCTCTGAATTTCAAAATATTATGAATGATATATTCATTCCATATGGTGATTTCATAATAGTTTATATTGATGATATATTAATCTATTCAAAAACTATTGAACTCCATTTTAAACATTTGGATAGTTTTAGAAAAATAATAATTCAAAGTGGTTTAGTAATTTCTAGACCAAAAATGCTTTTATTTCAAACTAAAATAAGATTTTTAGGTCATAATATAGAAAAAGAAAAAATTATTCCTATATATAGGAGTATAGAGTTTGCATCTAAATTTCCAGATGTCATAACTGATACAACTCAGTTACAAAGATCACTACAAGAAAACGCGCTATTTTCGGCGGGTTTAAAAAAAAAATTTAAAAATATTTTTCGACATAAAGTTCATAATTTTCGACGGACTTTCGGCGGAAATTTCCGCCGAAAAAAATAAAAATAAAATAAAATAAAATAATAATTATTTAAATTTTCGGCGGAAATTTCGGCTGAAAAAAATAAAAAATAATAAAATAATAATTATTTAAATTTTCGACGGAAATTTTCGCCGAAAAAATTATAAAAAATTAAAATAATAATTATTTAAATTTTCGGTCGATTTTCGGCGGAAAATTCCGCCGAAAAAAATAAAAAAAATAAAATTATAATAATTTTAAATAATGATATTTTTAAATTTTTTTATCTACTTTAAAGAGTTAGTATAATTGTTATGGTTTATTTCGGATCATGTTTGTGTTCCTATTTTTTTGAAGTTATTTTTCGTAATACGTTTTGTTATATATATTTTATAAATAGTTTTCAATAAATGTGTCAAATTAAGCGTATTGTATTTATTATGACTTATTCTAGCTTTTATTTAAAAGTCATTTTTTTTAAAGAAATTGTAAATTGTATTATGTTATTTGTAATCGTGTTTGTATTTTTTTATTTTTTGAATTTAAATATCGGTGTACGTTTTGTTATATATATTTTAGGTTTGTGTTTATTATATGTGCCATTTTTTCAAGGATTGTGTTTATTATAACTTCATATAACCGTTATTTCGCTAAGTCTCATAACAAATCAAATATTTGTATTATATTAACTATTATGATCTCACGTAACAAATATGTCTACTTATAATGACGTATTAGAAGAAATTAATATAGTGATACGAAATGTATCAGGAGTTACTAGAACAAGCTAGTTGTTCTGAGACTTAGCGACAGATGTAACAACTTAAATTGACATATAATATTTTGTTTAATGAATAAGTAAGGTTGAAATGTATAACGAGGAAATAACATTTACATATTTAGAGATTATGAACTGTTCTTACTGACTATAATACATATCATATAGTTTAAATTAATTAGTTATTGCACAATAGTTGGCTGATTAGATTAACCACAGTAATTATAGAATTGTTTGTTAAACGTACCCGTATGAGTAATGAATTAATAAGTTATTGCATTTGCAATTTTATAAATCTACATATTAAAAGTAATAATTTTGTCCAAAGATTATAAGGTGGTTACATTTCGGCGGATTATGAGTAATATTGTTAAAACTACGTTTTTTATATAACGAAGAAAACAATAAAACTAAAATATAATGATTAAGGAAATAGAGTTATATTGAATTACTTAGTCTGTAACACTTGTTAAAAATATTTAAACATAATCGGGTAGCGAATTTGTTATAATACCTAGTGGGCATAGTCCTCCTGTTACATAGTCCACCACCAGACATTCCGATGCAGTTTATGCCAACTCCTTCAATACCTAGTGGGTATAGTCCTCCTGTTACATCGCATATTCCTAGCCCGCCGCTACCACAGCAGCAACCACAGCCTGAGGATGACGAGTTTACGCAGGCCGAGATCGAAGGAATCCAGGACACGTATGCGATGCCTACACCTCCACCTGCACCAAATAGTAAGATTACGGAGACACCAATTGGACCGAATCGGTTAGTTAATTTTAAAAATTTTATATGTAGTACAACAAATAGAAATGATAATAAGTCGTACATGTGTAACAATAAATTTTGAACTCCCATGTAGTTTTTATCCTAGCAAAGGTGGTGGTGTGCACATTGGGAATGTCATAAAGAGCCAGATGGACAGACCATACTTCACTTATGACAAGGTTCCTGAAAATGTTCGGTTGCGATGGTTCGGTGAATGGCAGGTAATTTAACAAATATTGTATAAGCATTAATTTTAACCGATGCGTATATTTCATGTAGATTTGAGTATTTCATTAATTTTTAAAATATGTGAGTGATAAAGTATTATTTGTTTTTGTTAGAAATATGTTTGTTTTAGGCCGGAGGAGACGGGGCATATGAAGATAGCTTTTGACAATCGTGCGGCCAAAAAAATGGTTGACATGTATCGCAATATTAGAAAAATGATTGGGATTGGGGAAGGTCGACCACTTTGGCTCCCCGAACCAATATTTCAAGAGCTCACCACGTATTGGGGCACACCTAAATGAAAAAAGAAGAGTGAGCAGAACAGGATAAATAGGAACGTTGGTGGAGGTTCGTTGTATGGCGGTGGGGCCAAGTCGATATATGAGCGTCGGATGGACTTGGTAGGTACCTTTTCGTATTAGTTATTTAATGTATAATAAAAGAGTTTATTTTTTCTTTTAATTTGATCTTCTTCTTGTAGGAGGGGAAGTTAAAGAGGCCTGCCCTTAAAAGTGAGGTCCTTCAAGATTGTTACACGAGGAAAAAAGATAAGGGGCCGGATAAAAAAGCAGGCACATGGGTTCACCCGGCGCCACAACAAGTTCATGTAAGTTAGATTTGTTTAACGTAATTAATTTTTTGGTTCAAATTGCTAACATTGACTAATTACAATTGCAGGATAATTTTCAAAATTTGGTTCAGAATCGTCCGGATATGCAGAACGCTGACTTATCTGATCCCTCAACTCAAGAAAGCATGAACGAGTTGTTTGATCAGGCTGCTGGGGAGCCTAACAAGAAGGGCCGAAGGTACGGGCAAAATTATCAAACAACTTCGACACCTCAACACTATAGTTTTTCTTCGCCCGGTAGTTCGTCGAGCCACTTCGACCCCGCGGTGTTGCGGTTAGAGAATCGGGTCTATCACCTTACCCAACAGAACTCACAAATCATGAAAATGATGCATCAGGTGATATCGATGATTTCGCAGAACAAAGCAAGCGGCTCACAGCAACTGACTTATGCCCCTCCGCCGGCTCAGCATGTCGCCGATGATGAAGACGAGTCTGATGAGGAAGACTGTGATTAGTATGTACTTGTCTACAAAATAATTTCGTAATTTATGTATCGCTAAAAATATTCGACTGATTATGTTTATTTATGTATTTGGATAAATTTTATGTGGTTTATGAACCTATATGTAGGTTTCAATATATTTGATATGTTATTTACTTGTAAAAATCAAATTATGTTATTATTATAAAATTTCAAATATATTTTTTATAATTATGCTTATAAAAATGAAGAAAAATATAATTAATTTGAATATTTGTAACAAAATATAATTTTTGGGACGAGATAATATTTTATTTCGAAAATAATATTTATTAATAATTTTGGGGCAGAAATATTATTTATTTTCTGCGGAATTTTGGCCGAAATTCCGCCGAAATTATTTATTTTTTATTTTTTTTAATCTCTCAATATTTCCGCCGAAAATTCGGCCGAAATTAATTATTTTTTTTTAAATAAATATTATTTATTTTCAGCGAAATTTTGGTCGAAATTCCGCCGAAATTAATTATTTTTTTTAAATAAATATTATTTATTTTCGGCGGAATTTTGGCCAAAATTCCGCCGAAAATAATTATTTTTTATTTTTTTTAATCTCTCAATATTTCCGCCGAAAATTCCTCCGAAAATCCGTCGAAAAATAAATACCGACGAAGGATTTTTCGGCAGACGCAATCCGCCGAAAATAACATTTTTGGCCGAAAATCCGCCGAAAATCTGGCCGAAAAAACAGTATTTTCTTGTAGTGGATTTTTAGAAAGTTTAAATTATATATCTCCGTATGATAAAAATTTTGCATAGGATACAACTATTCTTTACGAAAATTAAAAAAGAGTCCTAAACCTTGGAATTAAAGTCATACGCAAGCTATAAAAATAATAAAGGATAAGGTTAGTAATCTTCCTTGTTTGATGATAGCAAATCCTGAGTGGAATAAAATAATAGAAACTGATGCCAGTGATATAGGATATGGTGGTATATTAAAACAAGTATCACAAAATGATAAAACAGAATATCTAGTTAGATATTATTCAGGAAAATGGAATAATAGTCAAAAGAATTATGCCACAGTATCTAAAGAAATTTCAGCTATAGTTAAATGTGTTTTAAAATTTCAAGATGATTTGTACAATCAAAAGTTTTCTATTGTTACTGATTGTCAAGCAACCAAATTTATGTTTATAAGGATTTTAAACATGATGTTTCTAAGCAAATGTTTGCAAGGTGGCAAGCTCATTTAGCCCCTTTTGATTTTGGAATTTTTTATAAAAAAAGGAAAGATAATTGTCTCCCAAACTTTTTAACTCATGAATTTTTGCAGGATGATGGAACACCCTAGAGTTATAAGAGTAAATTTCTTCGATAGAAGAATTTACATTCATCTTTATAAGAGACCAGTAAGATATAGTCTAAGACAAGGAGTTGGTGTCCCTCGATTAATTAAAAGAAATCGACAGATTAGGAAAATGATTGAGGATATTCAATATGTTCTCAATAATAATAGATATATTGATGAAAATCAACCTCTAAGTCATATTGATAGAGAAAACTTAGACGTTGAATTGCCTTTTTGGATTGAAATTTCTAAAAGACTTCAAACCATGATTTCTCGTGTGATTGTTTAAATGTCTTGTTCAAATTCAAAGAAAAGACTGATTTATGAAATGTGTATCTTTGAAAGACCTATTTATAGTTGTCTTTATCTTGATCAAAGTCTTTTACATTTTCAGCCTTTTAATTCAAAAGGAATTCCTATGTTAATTAAAGAACATAAACAAACTTAAAGTAGTGTTAAAGATATTAAATATGCTTTAATTAATAATAGATATCTTGATGATTCTAGACCTTTAAGAAATGAGGATAGAAATAAATCATTTTGAGTTCTTGTTGATTTGGATTTATATTATTCGGAAAAAGTTGAAAACATTATCGTATAATTCAATGTTTTTGCAGATGGATAGACATCCACGAGAACGTTATGAAAGAAACATGAGGAGAATATTCCTTCGTTATCATATGTTAACAATTCCTAAAATGGTTAAATTTGCTAGGAATATTGATAACACAACTAAAAATATTGAATTTGTGCTAAATGAAACCCCAATTGAAGGAAATAAACTTCTTGATCTTCAACTTGAATTAAGTTATTGGAAAGATAGGAAAAAAAACAAGTTGAAAAGGATATTAATAAAGTAATTGCTTAATTATATTTTCAAAAAATGATTCCACGAGGATGAGGTGGTTATCGTGGATACGACAATTATAGAGGTCGTAGTGGCAGACATCTGATAAATCAGATGGGTAATAAAAAATTATATAGTGAAAGCATTGCCTCATCTCAGGATAAATCTGAGATTGACAAAGAGTTTCAAGAGTTTTTAGCTCAAAAAAAACTCAAAGAACAAAATAAAAATAATGAAAAAGGAGAAGGGAGTAATACTCCATCATATGCAGATGCTGCATCATTCGCAGATAAAGTTGCTGGAAATATTGAGGTTGAGGAATCTCTGCCATATGTGCAAAGCTCACATAAAGAGGTGATTATAATGCTTGATTATAAAGACTTGATAATATCTCAAGATCCCTGGAAATTAAAAGAAAGATATTTGGAAACAAAATCTTATTTTGGTGGGGTCTCTAAGTCTCGATATATATACGAGCAGATCTTGGATAAAACCAAATCGGTAGAATTCAAACATTTCTACCCTATTGGCACTAACAATTATTATAATTTTACTAAGGTGATTATTAAGCAGATAGTTACTGCTGAAGAATGGGGTCTAAGCACCTCCAAAGAAAAAGAAGTATATAGTCCAGAATTAAAACAATTGATAAAATTCAATTACTGGGACTATGTGCATGTTTTCAATAAAACATTTTTTCTATGTAAACCACAAAAAGAAGCATACATGGTGGTTCAAGGTGTGCCTAGAAGTATATAAAAACACCATTCCATGTTGGTTCAGACAATGGTGGATTACATTTGGCCCTTTAATAAAAATATTGCCGGAGCCATTCAAAGGACTGTTTGGAGAACGGGTAAATCTCTCTGGGTTGAAGGAATTGCCTCACTCCATTATTTTATGGAATTCTCCATTCCTTGGATATGGAGGTGGGAACCAGAAATTGGTTACACATTCCATAACTTGCCATGCTTAAAAAGAATTTTTTTTGACTTCATTCTGGAGGAAAATGATTTTACAAAATAAAAATGGAGTTTTTGAGTCCCAAGAGACAATTGATCTGATAAAAGAAAAGATTGAAGAATATCAAAAAGAAATGAATGATAAAATTCCATTTGGAGATCATAATGCTTTGAATCATATTTCAAGGACTTTGAAGATGAAAGAAACTTTTTCAAACGAAGAAATCATAAGTTCCTATCTTGATGAAATGAGGAAGGATATGTTAAAAAATTTTGGTATAGACTTAGATAACGATATTGTGTCTATGTCTTCATCATCAAAAGAAGGAGAAGTCCTTGCCGGGGAATCACAGGACCCCTATGCTGATGAAGCTGAAATTCATATCAGTGATATGGTGGACATAATTACAGGTGTCCAAAATAAAGCAGCAGGGAAAAGGCACATGTCTTGATATTTGAAGAACTAGCATTATCACAATTGTAACTAATGTAAGAGATGAGGCAATTAAAAGATAGCGTAAGCACTGACATCAGCAGGCCATATAATTAGCGGTTCCTGTGCAGTACATTATTAAAATTACTGTACAAAGATACTTGAAAGAGATCTGAAGAAGATGTGCACTTAGAGGTGTCAAATGGGCCGGCCCGGCCCGGCCCAGGCCCGACCCATAAATAGTGACAGGCGGGCTGGGCTGGGTTTTGGGTAATTTTGTGGGCCCCTATTGGGCTTAATGATAATAGCCCAGCCCAGCCCGACCCAGGCCCATCAAAACCCGGAACCAGGCCCGAGCCCATGACCGGCCCGGCACAGGCCCGACCCAGGCCCAGCACAGGCCCGGCCCAGGCCCGGTTGTGTGTATATATAATATAAAAAATTATACTTATATTTATATAATATAATATAAATATACATATTATATAAATATAAATATATATATATATATATTATACAAATATAATATACATATGTATATTATATAAATATAAATATATACATATATATGATATAATAATATTATATAAAAAAGAATAATCACATAGCCACAATATTTGACCAAACTTTCCATTTTGACTATTTCAACTCTTCATTCTTCAATTTTGACCCAATACACAGCCGCAATTTTTGACCCTAATTTTCGATTTATTTTTTTTTTTTTTAAATCTGATTCTTTGAGCCGTTGGATTAGGCCCCATTAATATGATCCAACATTCCAAGTTTTCCAACGAATTTTACCGTTTTTTTTACCGTTTTTTTGACCGTTTTTTTTTACCGTTTTAAATCATGAACGATTATGATTTTTTGACCGTTTTTTATCAAACGGTCAAATTTATTCTGGCCTTAATAAAACGTTTTTTTTTTTTTTTTTTTGAATGTAGTATAAATATGGCATATTTGTAGATTTTATCACTACAAAATCTCAAATCTCTCTATTTCATCTACATTCTCAATTCTTCCTATTTCATCTACAATTCTACATTCTCAATTCTGAAGCCATGTACTATCCACAAAATGCACAATACCAATATGGAAGTTCTTCAATGCCTCCTATGTACGATTGACAAATGATCCCGGATTAAAGTTGTATAAATTCTTGATGTAAAAATGATTTTTTTTGTTAAACCTTTATGCAATATTTTTTAAAGTTGTTAAATGTACACTCTCATGTAGTCATATTTTAAAGTTAATAAAATTTATGAGAGTATTTTTTTTTATAGTAAAGTTCATTTTCATTTTATTATTCAAAAGTCAAAACTATAGGCTATAATATAAAAGTAATAAATACTTGAATAAGTTTAAGACAAAAATACTAATTAATATTTAGATATGAAATATAAAGTATGTAGGATAAGATCTTTTTAAAGGGAAAAAAAAAAAAAAAAGTAAGGCCCGGCCCGGCCCGGCCCGTCCCGGCCCGGCCCGTCCCGGCCCAGCCCGGCCCGTCCCGGCCCGTCCCGTCCCGGCCCAGCCCGCCAAACATGGGTTCATGGGCCGAGCTGGGCCCAGCCTTGCGTCTCCCAGCCCGGCCCAGGCCCGGCCCACCTCTGGAAAAGCCCGGCCCAGCCCAGCCCGCTACAGTACCCAGGCCTGATCGGGCCTGAGCCGGGCCGGCCCAACCCGGCCCATTTGACACCTCTATGTGCACTCATAATGGAGGCTCTGTTTTCAGACACGTGAAGAAAAGATGAAAGTGATGTTTGGACGCATGCAGAAAATGAAAAAAAGTTGTCAGCCAGAATTGATGTGAAGATTAGAAAGAATCTGCGACGACCCAGTAATTTCTATTGTTATTATTAATATTTTACTTAGGATTTATTTTTATTATGTGATAATTATTGTGTGAATATATGTGATTTGTGAATAAATGTGCGTTATACTACATGCATTTTTTAAAATGTGATTATTCCATCATTTGTTTTCTTAGCACTTGAAAAATGCAAAATATTAATTCCTGAAAATTTTATTATGATTTTCGAATTTTATTAAGAGTAAAATTATTATATTACTTTATAACTTAGACCTTATAGTTTTAATTTTGAATGGTGATTATTATTTTTGGAAAATTTATTTAAATATATATATTTTAGGCTTGTATTTATTTTATTTTCGAATTTTATAAATAAATTATACAATTTTTGAATTTTATAATTACAACAATATATTTTATGATTTTAAATGTATAATTTTCGAATTTTAATTATTTATAAACCTAATTTTCGGATTTTAATTAAATGAAAAATATAAAGTCTAGATTTTTAGTATATTTTATAATTGTTTTGCAAGAATATCTCCTCTAATACATATATTAGTGGTAAATTCTATATCTACATATCCACACACACATCCATATATAGACTAGTGGTGATTTCTACTTCTACCTTTACACACACATGTCCACATATATATACTTGGTAATATCTATATCTACCTATACACACATATGTCCACATATATATACTTGGTAATATCTATATCTACCTATACACACACATGTCCACATATATACACTTGGTGATATATATATCTACATATACACACATATGTCCACATGCACATATATATATATACTAGGTAATTTTCATCACACAAAAACACACACTAAATCCCGCCTACAACCTCCACACCCACAAAATCTTGCATTTCCCAAATATGTATCACACTTTATCATTGTTAAACCTTCCCATATACCTATATATATAATTACCCCTCTTTCTAAACATATATATAGACATATTAACCTTTCTACATATATATATACCCTCTTACATTTACAAATCCTTTCAAAACCCCACTTTCTTCTTACATCTTTGAAAACTACATATATACATACCTATCTCTCCCCTTACAAATATATATACACACATTAGTAGCCTTTTATATATTCTCCCTACTTTTATAAATCACTTTTGGAAAAAGGTAGGAGTTTCCTTAATTGCATAAGTTAGTTCTAGTTCTAGTTTTTACATTTTGGCTATCATGTTATTATGCTAAATATTATGTGACTATGTGCACATATCACACACGCTCACCTTATGTGATTAAGTGAAATTTCTACTCAACTGTCGCGTTGACTCCTCTTTTCCAATACTTTTTAGACAGAAATGAGCGGAGGCATTTGAGGAACGCAATGGAAACCATAGGTGTTTTGAAGCATTTTACTTAATAAAGTTACTTTTGTATTTTGTGAAAATTGTAACTCTTGTATTTTGTATATGTTTTATGTAAAAAAATTACTATTTATGTTTAATAAAATATAAAGGAATATCGGGGTCGTTACAGAATCTTTGTAAATTATTAAAGTTTCTTTCCGTACTTTTCATTTCATCTATTTAAGAGGCCTTTAGTTTAGTTTAGAGGGATATCACCTACTTTCAAACTTTCTTTTCTTAAGTTTCCTTTTGTCTCATTCCTCTCAATTTTCATTTCTCCCTGTGTACTTATAATAACCGTGCAATAAAACCAATTAATTAAAACTCGTGGTTAGTATTCTGATTCTCTTATTCACTGCTTTTATTTATTTTTATGCATTACTAGCCTGTAATGTTAGATTAAGGTGTGAATGTGTTGAATAATGTCTAGACTAAATTTAGGTAATGGGAAGGCATTTTAAGGCTGTTTTGGATTATTTGACTGGATACCAAAGACATGTCTAAATGATTAAGTAAATCCTTGAGAAATCAATGACAGACTTGATGATTTTGTAAAACCCATCCTTATGGCTAAATGGTTCTTGAAGGTGGTACTGCCCGTTTTTTTTTTTTTTTTTTTTTATTATTATTATTATTATTATTATGTAACGATACTCTTAATTTTTTTTAACTAATTTATTGTCATGTTTTACTATAAATACTGCAAAGAGCTTACTGATGACTTACCGACAAACAAGTTGTCGGAAAATATTTTCGACGGTGAACTTTTCGACCAAATGGTTTGGTTGCTACTTCTTCACTTTTTTGTTGAAAATCACAATTTCGATGACTTCCCGACAAGTTTTTGATGAAAATAATGTGTTTCTTGTTGTCAAAGTTATGCTAGGCATTTGGAAGGAATATAAATTAAGATAAATCTTTTGACATCTATTATATGGGCTACTTTGCACTTTCACACGTTGAGAATAAATTAATAAGACTTTGCACCTTCAAACAATGAAAAGTGGTAAATACTTATTTCAACAATTTTATCCTTTATTTGAATAATATTTTGGTCCAAAAATAGATTAGTGTGCAATGTGCCGAGTTCATACCAATTTCAAGGTGTAATATGCTATTGTTGTTATTTAAGAGTGCAGAATACTTCATTTGCATTTATTATCGAATGCAAAGAGCAAATTAGCCATAATGTAATGGGAATTAGATACTACTAAGCACCTATCTATGACGCGATAATTATTATACTATGGAGAGTGGACAGATTTGGTTTATGTGCACCTCTCACCTAGCTAGTCTCACTCTTGGCCCTTATCGTGTATATTGTTTAATTTTCTTAATTTTTTTATAGTTTTATTCCTTAACTTTCTTTAGATATATATATATATATATTAAATTTTTGATAGAAAATCTTTTCAAACAGCGAAATTTCTGAAGTATGGTGCTATTCAAGTAGTTAAATCCAAGGTGTGGCTTGCGAGGGGGATGAAATCAAATTTTTATATAATATCATAGATATTTTTATTAAAATAAATGAGCATTCAATTTGTCAAGTTCATACCAATTTTAGGGGTGCAGTGTATTATTTTTGTTATTTAAAAGTGCAAAATGCTTTATTTGCATATTTTTGGGATGCAAAGTGCAAATTACCCAAAATGTAATAGGAATTAGATACTACTAAGCAACTATCCATGAGGCGATATTATTATAACATATCTCACTAATTAAATACTATGGATAGTGGACAGATTGGGTTTACGTGTGCCTCTCACCTAGCTAGTCTCGCTCTTGGCCATTCTCGTGTATGTTCTTTAATTTTCTTAATTCTTTTTAAAGTTTTATTCCTTAACTTTCTATATATATATATATATATATATAAATTTTGATAGAAAATCTTTACAAATAGTGAAATTTCTAAAGCACGGTGCTTTTTAGGGAGTTAAATCCAAGGTACATCTTGCAAGGGAGACGAAATCAAATTTTTGTATAATATCATAGATATTTTTACAATTTAGGGATATAAAATTCAAAATATTCAATGGCGCATACAATATTTAGTTCGATATAAATTTGAAGGGGACAATCACCACATTGCACCCCTGCTCCCTGATTCCTGATCTCATTATCCAAACATTGGACATCTTGATCTCCTATAGAGAAAGACAATGAAGTCAATAATTAAATATCGTTACTATATATCTTCTAGGTTGCAATTTATGTTTCTTATTTCACCTCTACTAGCTAGTGATGAATAGTCAATAGATTGGCGGGGCAACCCTTTATATATAAAAAAATTCATAGCTCTTCTCTTCCTTGAATAAGCACCTAATTAGGGTCTGTTTGAATGGGTCTAAAAAAGAAGTGCTTTTCGAATAGTTTTTTTGACAATAGATCTTTTTTTTTAAACCAAACAGTTTTGTATTTGGATATAGTAATTAAAAGTTCTTTTAAAGATATTTTTATTTGAAGCTACCCTAAAGTAGCTTCTAAAAAAAGCCATTTTTTCTAACTTTCGAATTCAACTTTTTTGCTCTAAAGTGGTTTTTTTTTTCCAAAAAATAAGTACTTTTTTTTTAAAAAAAAAAAGACCCATATAAACAGGCTCTTAGTATAGAGCTTACTTAGCACACCTCTAATAATTTGATTAATACATCTAGGAATGGTTTGCTTTGCGCAATTTGTTAATTGAAACTTATCTCTTGGCTCAAGATTAGCCGAGATTTAGGTTAATTATAATAGTTGTTTGGTGTCCAAGATTAACTGAGTAGGATGATTGTACGTATTGCGCATGTGGTGGTTTGGTATCCACAATTAAATAAGATTGAAAGTAAAATTAGAGTACAATTACGTTTTTACCCTCAATTGTTAAAATTTTTCAAAGCTCGGTGACACATAAATTAAGAAAAAATAAATTAAAAACCACATATACATACATATGCCACATATATTCAAAAAAAGTCCAAAAATAACATACATATATATATGTATGCACACACATACATATACATATATATACACACACACATACATATACATATACACACGAGAGAGAAAGAGAGAGAGAGAGAGAGAGAGAGAGAGAGAGAGACGGGGAAGAGGGAGAAGGGGGGGGGGGGTGCAGAGACATGGGGGATTTGGGGGATGGGGCAGCGGGTAGTTACAATTGGGGAGGGGAGAATAGGGGTTTGGGGAGGGGGGGCAGGTTCTCGGTAAAATGTGTTGGTGGCATGGGGGTTGGGGGGCGAGGGCGTTGGGGGAGAATGAGGTGGGTGTAGTTGGGGTGGGTGGATGAAGAAGATGAAAAAGGTGGGATATAATTTTTTTTTAAATTATGTAATTAATTATTTTTTCTTAGATATGATATATATAATTTAGATTTTTTTTAAGAAGAAGGGAATGAAATTTTTATATTTAATTTTAATTTTTTATTTTTTGTACTTTACAATATGTAATTTTATTAAATAATGATATTATTATTAATTATCATTATATAATAAAATTACATATTGTAAAGTACACAAAATAATTAAAATAATAATTATTATTTAGTAAAATTATATATTGTAAAGTATAAAAATAATTAGTAATAACAAATTTGTAAAAGTAATGTCAAAATATAAAGGACAAAATGGTCAATTCAAAGTATTGGAATAGTTAATCTTGGGAAGCCAAGACTCAATCTCACCCTCTCCACTAAGATTATAATCTCGAGATTAGAGACCCATCACATGGCGGGCCTTCCGATATTAAGTAAAGGCCCGCAATTATAATCTTGGCAACCAAACGATCAATTAGCCGAGATTAACCGATATGTGAAGGCTTTTTCTTGGCTAATCTCGGAAACCAAACGGTTCCCTATTATTTAGAAGGTTTATCTACAAATATTAAAGCCAATGCTCAAACTTTCACCACTAAAAAAATATCTAATTTGGCATATATAATATAACAACATCTCATTTGTGTGCCTATTGTGACACCTTACAAAAAATGTCTCAGTAAATTATCTTTAATTTGAATTATAATATACATAAGGTGGCCACATTATAAAGTGTCAAAATTTGATAGCTTGAGTAGGTGCCTAAATCTTGGCTCACTCAGCATACCTCTAATAATTTGATTAATACCTCTATTGAAAGATTTATCTATAAGTATATTATCCCAAAAAACTATTATCAACACATCAATTTTCAATTCTTGAAGTCTTTGACAAAAATGGGCTCTCAACAAATTGTTTTAGTTGTCCTCTGCTTGTCTTTGACAAAAGTGGTCACTATGGAACTGGCCGAGCCCAATACCCTTGACACATGTAAGCAATTTCGATTTGTACATCTCCATCATCAATATATATATATATATATATATATATATATATAAGAGAGATTTAATTTATACTTTATATGGTGGTTGATTTCTTTCAATAATTCATGCAAGATCTAAGGATATATATAAAATGAGTTGTGTCATTAGGGTGAACGTTCTATTTTGCTGACATACTCGGTGACATGTTTTCAACTTATTATGAAATTTCAAATGTGAGTTTTAAAATTTTTTGTGTTATTAGTCCTAAATATTTTAATTAAGAATTATTGGAGCAATAAAATTAATTGTTCTTGTGGGGACAAATAAGAATATTCTATTTTCTAAAATATTATAATTTTTTCTTTTGAAAATTCCTTCCACCAAAAAGATGATAGTGAACTATTACCTTTCATTAATATTTCCTATAGCAATACTGAACTTAGAAGACATACAAATTTTCTCTCACCAAGAATAACTTCATTTCCACTAAAATGGATCTTTATGTTATGGAAATTAATTAACATCTATATCATAAATTGTTTAATGAAAAGATGCATTAATACGCGGGTCACACAATACATGATATTTAGACAAGATTATTTGTTATTATTGAAATATTAAAGAAAAATAAATTGAAAGAATAAATTATTTGTTCCAAGAATAAATTGATGGAGCCACAATAAATGATGCCAAATACATAGCAGGTGGATATGAAAATTTTCCTAGGGGTGAATTTGAGGCCACCAAGATTGGAATTGAAGGAAATGTTGGATGTTGAACCCCTATGCCCAGCTCCAAAATAAAGTAAAGCAAAATTAGGAAAATTTGGTTCTTAAGTGTTCGTACTAGAAATAACTTATTTTATATCTCGTGTTGTGCATGAAAATAGTGAAATACTATTATGGCCAAAAGTTGATAACATGCATAAATTAAAAATAAAAATAAAAATAAAAAAGCAATCACTGTACGGTGGTTGGGATTCAGGCTCCTACAACCACATGTTGGGGATTGGATGCTAAGCCTTAAGCAAGGCTCGAAAACTAAGTCAAGAAAAATTGAAAAAAAATTGCTACTTATATCAATTACAAGTTTTCTTCAATTATTTGTGTGTGTGTGTGTGTGTGTGTGTGTATAAACACAACTATTATATATATTCCTCAATTAAACATTAATAATTATAAAACTAATTAATTACTATCTATTAATCTCTTTATATGTTTATATGCGACGATTATACCAAATGTTGTTTTAGGGATTTTCATATTTTG
Source organism: Petrea volubilis (assembly GCA_026212405.1). Lineage (NCBI taxonomy): Eukaryota > Viridiplantae > Streptophyta > Magnoliopsida > Lamiales > Verbenaceae > Petrea > Petrea volubilis. Next base: position 3,821,928 of record CM047880.1, read on the forward strand.
TTATTTATTTTTTATTGTAAGTGAAGGATAATTTTGATTTACCAATGAAATTTTATGCTGGAAAATAAAAATAATGATAATCAAATAAAAAAATTCAAAGTTTCGACAGAATTTTCGTCGGAGGTGCAACTCAAGCGAGATAAAGAGGTTTCAACAAATATAGTCATCTATATTCCGTCGATAAAGAACAAAATTAAAAAATTAAAATCATAATAATATTTTCGACAGTAATATCGTCGAAAATATGTCACAAAGTTTAAGGAAAAATAAAATAAAATATCAACATATTTTCGACGAAAAGTAATCGTCGGTATTCAGTTAGTAAACAAGAAAAATATGAAAAAATAAATGTTCGACGATTTATTTGATCGAAAAGAAGATGGAAAGTGTTGGAAAAAAATAGAGAGAAGAAAATTATTTTCCAAAAGTTATGTTTTGTCGGAATATTGTCGAAAGCTAGTGCACTCTTGTTCCCGCCTTGGCTCGTGTGTTTGCTGACAGATTTCCAACGAAATATACGTCGAAACCTTTTCATTGAATTCATCAATAGCGCAACACTAAATTGTCGGTAAGTGATCTAAAAAATTGAGCATTATCCAATGAAATATTCTGTCAGTAATTCCGTTGGTGAAAAGCATTTTTCTTGTAGTAAACCAGCAATAACCCCACTTTTGGCCTAATGGATATGTACCCTGCCTTAAAGGTGTGGGGAGCCTATTGGCTAAGGTTCAAATCCTGGCAGGTGTTTGTGTGTGGGTTAATTATATCATGTATTGTCAAAAAAATAAGAAAGAAAAAAAGAAAGGAACAAAGAGCAAGAGCCTAATTTGGCTGTAGAAAAAATATTTTACATTCATCGATACGCACGTGATATCTATTCATACCATCATATATCGACTAGGGTTATATCATATATTGTCAAAAAAAAAAAAAGAAAGAAGGAAAGAGCCAGAACCCAGTTTGGATGTAGAAAAAATATTTAAATTCATCGCTACACACATGATATCTATTCATATCATCATTTATCGACTAGGGTTATATCACGTATTGTCAAAAAAAGAAAGAAAGAAAGAAAGAAAGAGCAAGAACCTACTTTGGCTGTAGAACAAATATTTTACGTTGACAGCTGTAGAAACTACTTTTCCAAATTCACTCCAAATCCAACCCATTGTCAGCCCTAGCTACAATAATTTTTTCTTTCCAAAAATTAATGATGGCCCAAAAAGTACAAAGGGAACTGATATAAGAACCCAGAAAAATAACTTTTCCTGAAAACTTTATTCTCAAGGCCCACTACATATAGCCCCAAAATATGAATCAACTTGGACATGCTGAACTAGCTGTGACTTTTGGGCCTTAATGGGACGCCCTGCTGAGATCAAAGCCGCTGGAAATCACTGCTAAAAGAAAAAAGCCTTTTCAGTTGACATGTCTCGAAAATATAGTAATTGAAGAGGTGTGACAATAAATAATTTTTATTAAAACCTTTTATATTCTAAAATATTTTTTAGATACGTTATGAAATGTTACAAGAGGATTTTAGGATATTTAAACACATGGCATTTTAACTAATACCACAAAATCAGAAGTAACATAATATCTACTTGTGATGACGATTTATGATGCTTAAATTGATTATCTTTCTCGTAGTGAATATGGGCTGCTTTAAGAGCTCTAGTTGTAGAAGGTTTCTACATTGAGATTTTAGGAAAGATTTTCTTTTTTTTTTTAATGTGCACACATGCCTGCAGGATTCGGATTTATGATAATGCTCTGTACAACTCTAAAAATGGGGTACATATCATTAGGTTAAAATCCCACTAACTTTTAGGAAGATTAGTTATCCTAGTATTGTATTAGACAAGGTAATGGTCTACCCTATAAAACAAGTTTTTCCTTAATACAACTCTAAAAATGAGGTACATATCATTAGGTTAAAATCCCACTAACTTTTAGGAAGATTAGTTATCCTAGTATTGTATTAGGCAAGGTAATGGTCTACCCTATAAAACAAGTTTTTCCTTAATGGGGATATGTCCCTCTTAAATCTTGATCAACTAATAAGGCGAAGGCAAGGGGGTGCTAGTGGGTACCATATTGTGATTATCCCCTCAAATTTATATCAAGTTAAATATTACAAGTTTTTTTTTTTTGAAATACCGTTAATATTGAGCTAAATTTTACCTTTAATGTTTAAATTGGTCTTGCCACTTCAACTCAAAATTTCTAATTTCGCCCTTACTTGACGATGAGGCCGACATAAGCAACAAGAGGGGGGGAAAAAGCGCATCTAAATAAGATAGGCACCTATAAAGGTAAGTTGAGGCATGAGATATATAACCATGTTGTCATTTTGTCCCAAGAAGGAAGTTAGAGTGGACATGCTAATTTTCATTCTAAGAAAATCAAATTTGAAGAGTGATGCTTTTCACATGATTTTTTGTTTAAACAATATTCAAAATTTTCGACCAAATTTAACCGTAACTTGTGAAATATTATGTTAAATAGCTCATGCGGATATTTATTGGACAAAATGAAGATACATCTTAGCTACAGAATCAAAAAAATTACAATTTTTGTTTTCTATTTTTCTTTTTCTTTTTTTTTGGGGGGTGGGGAGCACTACTAAAATTAAAAAGGGAAAGAGAATTGAGAGGAAAGAATAGATATGAAAAGAAAAAATGAGAGAAAAAGAAGAGAAAAATAGAAACAGCTATTTCCCCTTAATTTTACAAATATGAAAAACTAAGGCTCCTCCTTTTTTCTTTTTCTTTTTGAATATTAAATTCTAATTCTACTACAATAAATAATACTTGAACATGTTTTTATTATCAAATGAATGACTGTATTCTATAACCATCGGGGGGGGGGGAATGTATTCTATCACATATTTGAGAAAACCGCAAAAACAGAAAAAGGAAAAAAAAACGCCAATAGCAAATTTTGTGGCCTCAAAAGCGTAATTCGTTTTCATAAAGACTTATATGTTTGAAATTGAAACAATGTTTAATAAAAATGATATTCTCATTTTATACAGTTAAATATTTTATTAGGCTAGTTCTATTAACTACCTCTAAAATATCACAATATTCATTTCAAATTTCATAACTAATAGGCAAGGCACACTGTGCCTAAGTAAATAAATTCATCTACAATAAGTTGAGGAAGCAAGATTTTATTTAAAAGATGTAAGAATGGTCTCCAATATCATTTAATTCTATGCATTTTGTTGGAATTTCAGAATACTAGGGTAATCTCAGGGCACTATATATATCACGTACAATATCAAACATGGTTTCATTATTACGAATGATATCTTGAAGAGACAAGCCAATCATTTAAACCTTAATGAACAATTTACTTGACCTATTACATTTATCAACTATCTATTAGAAAATATTGACACAAATTCATCTTGAACTATATATCTATTGTAATACTTTAAGAAAATAATAGATCGATTCTACAATAATGATCATTATAATAGATCATTATAATATATTTGTGATATCTATATTACAAAATATCATTATAAAAGATAGAGTTATGTAATATATACTCTTATAATATACTAATATTGTCTATATTATAAAAGATCATTATGATCATTATATAAAATTGATGTCTTTTTTATAATGATCATTATAATAAAATTGTTGAATTGGGGATTGGTCTCTAAAGGATCATTATACTATATTTATGATATCCATATCATAAAAGATCATTATAATGATTATATAAAATTAATGTCTATATTATAATGATTTATAATATATATTATCTATTGTAAATTGATCTCTAAAGGGTTATTATCATTTTAGAGATCCTTAACTTTTAGAGAATATATATATATATAACAAAAACATAGACATTAGTTCATCTTTATTTTTAATATTTGAATCACAATTATGAACTTTAAATTTATTTATTACTTTAACTATTACAAATACTATCATAATATATATATATATATATAAAAAGTTATGTGAATGAAAATATAGATATTAATTCTTGTTTATTTAAAAGAGTATCAACCTATTCTTAAGATCAAACGATTGAAAAAATAGTAAACAATTTTTTTAGTAAGATATAAGCTAATACAAATTTTTAAAACTTACTATAAATAAAAATAATAAAAGGTTAAAAAAAGAAAAATAACAGAAACAGAAAAAGTTCATATGATAAAGTTCTGAAAATATATATTTATTATAATTAAAGTAATTATTTAAATTACTTTTGATTGAAACCAAATTGATATAAATTAAAATAAAAATACTATACTTAAAAAATGATACAATTTTTTTAAACAAAAAAAAATAACAAAAAAGTTACCCCACTCCCACCCCCAGCCCCTCCCCAGCCCCACCTTGAAACAAGAAACAGTATCCAAAGAAGGAGGGAAAAAAAATAAAAAAGAACAACGGATACACACATCAAAATTAAACTATAAAAATTGGTTAAAGTGTTAAATTGAAAACATAATTTGTTAGCCCATGATGAGAGGAGATGATATATGAAAAGAAATTTGAGAAAGTTTGGCCGAAGATGTTGGAATGAGGACTGACGGCGCGCACTCCGCTGCCTCCGGCCAAAATTTCTCGATTCTTTCCCCATAAATCAGCTCCTATCATCATGGGTAATCCGATTTTTTGATCAATTTTGAAATCACACAAATTTTGAATGTTTATTTTAATTGTATGTTGGTGTTTGAGTGTCTTTCTTCTTTTTTGCTTCTTTTTTTCTTCTTTTTTTTTATTTTTAGGTGGTTAAAATAAAAATTCTGAAAAAATAGACAAAGAGTTGTGTTTAATGATATTTATGCTTAATTAGCAATTAATTATTTACAATTAGTACTAAAAATTAAAATTTAAAGGTCATTTTCTAAATAAAAAAAAAAAAAAAAAAGCTTGGAAAACCCTTTTACTTGAAACTCCCCTAAAGCACGCATCGTTATAATTATTATGGTACAAAGTCAAAGTCAAAGTCAAATTTTGAACTAGCAACTGTATTCATTTTGGAACGTAATTGTAAATTATATTTTTTGTATATTTGATAACATTTTGAGATAAAATTCTTGACAAATTCAAGATATAGAAGATATATATATGAAAAAAAATTTATAAAAAAATAATGATTGTGTCAAATTATATGATAATACTCTATAATGGTCGTTGTAGGATAAATTGAAATTATTTCGTGAAAATTGGTGGGATCACAAAATTGATTAAGAGATTTTTTTCAAAATTAACGAATTGCATCTTTTGATGATTGGGATAACTAGTATGATGCGAGAAAGTTATTAATAATAGCGAAAGTTATTAGCAAATTGGAGTTTTTTGTTAAACGAAAATAAATGTTCAAAGGGGATATTAATAATTTTCAAAACAAGAAGAAGTTATTCATAATTTCATCCAAACTTAAAGAAAGTGGGTGTAATTGTTGTAAACAAATAAAATTTACGGCCAAATTAAATGCCAACATGTGGCAAATAATATATTAAATATCAATATTATATTTTCTCTTTTTATATTGGGAATTGAATTGAATTTAATTCCTAAATAAAATAGTTAATTAATTGATATATTAATATATATTTTCTTGGCCAATCAAACGGTGCCAAGTGTCAAATTAGACTATTTTGGCAATAAATATAATATCTCGCAAACATATATGCTAGATATTATTATTTTGGCAAATAAAATAATATCTTGCAAACATATATGCTAGGCATTATTATTTTGACAAATAATATAATATTTTGCAAACATATATATGCTAGGTATTATTATTTTGGCAAATAAAATAATATCTTACAAACATATAAACTAGATATTATTTCTTCAGGCAATTCAAATCACATCTTTTCATTAAGGAAATGAATTGCTAGCAAATTTGAGTCGGCCAATCAAATTGCGCCATCTCATCAAGTAAACATGGTAAGAAACTCTCCTCTATACCTATAAATAGGGGTCTTCTCTACAAGCCAAAGATACAGACAGACACACATCGAAACATAAGAAGTCTTCAAAGCAAGAAAGAGAAGAAATCCCGGGATTCTCTCAAGAAGATTCGAAGTGATCGAGTTGAAGTTCCCGGTGTTCTTCACGAAGATCATTAAATTCAGGCGTTTGATCTGCAATCAAAGTGCGAAGCCAGCGAATCAACGTTTTTCCAAGTCAAATACGCAACGATCAGGGCGAAGTTCCTGGCGTTTTTCACCAAGATAAACCAAATCAAGGCGTTCGATCTACAGACAAGGTGCTAAGCTAGCAAATCGACGTTCTTTCCAAACATACATCAAGTCAAGTCAACGGTTTTCACGGCGTTTTTCGCGGTGTTCATCGAAAATCTTAGCGTTTGATTCATAATTAACCTACAAAGCCTATGAATCACGTTATTGAAGACCAAATCGAGTTCCGAGAAGATCAAAGAACCAAATCTGCTCCGTAAGTGTTTGAATTTTCAAATTTCAAATTCGTGAAGGAAGAATCAGAGGATCAAGTTTAGAGATTTACCCACTTTATTTTCAATAATTTCAATAAATTCAATTTGTACGATTTTTCTTATCTTTTAATTCAATACACGCGAAATTTGCGTTACAATTGTGTAGCCAAACTAAAAAAAGAGGCCTTTTGTGACACCCTAGGTCTGCCACTTTTAAACTCAAACGACCAAAATGTTTAAATGAACTCCGATGTATTAGCAGTTCAATTTCAAGAATTTGCGGGATTTTCTTGGTGCATTTTGTTGTGTGTTTGTTTTATGCTTGTGTGCGTTTTCCTGTTTCGAGTGTATTTAAATTTCTATATTTCATTTTATTTTTGTATTTTAATGTATGAATCATAATCTTATATACTTTGCTTTGTACACATATTAAAGCACAACTTTTTTTTTTATTTTCTACCTTTATTTATTAATTGTAAAGTTATATATTTTGTTTTGCATATATACATATTCATATGTATATAAAGATTATGAATTCAAAAATCTTGGAATCATATATTTTTTTTTATTTGATAAGTTTAAATTATACTATTTATTTTCTATATGTATGTATATATGTAGATATATATTATGATCTAAAAAATATTTAAATATAAATTTTTATAATTATTAAGTGGAAGTATTTGTGGCTTTTAGTTTTTCCTTTTTTTTAAAAAAAATATGCGACCTTATGTGCCAACCCATCAATTTTGGAGGAAATTTTTTTTTAAAAAAAATCCCCAAATTATTGCTAAGTAGGGATATGATAGATAGGATGTGCCTAAGAAGGGGGGGTTGAATTAGGCCTTAAAACCTTTTTTAAGATTTTTGTAAAACGTAGCGGAAACTTTAAGGTTTTAAATATCAATGATTTGCTTAAAAGATAATTATTATTTGGAAGTATCAACAATAGTACCAGACCAAGTAAATTATTGATTTTGGAAGTACCAATGATAGTACCAGTACAAGTAATGATATAAAATATGCAAAACAATAAAACGACACAGATATTTATCCTGATTCACTCAATTGGGCTACGTCCAGTTCCCAAGTTTACACTTAGGATAACCTATTAGCAACAAACGGTATTAGTTCAGTTACAGTATAAGTTCCAGTGTAATAGGTAAATACCAATCAAGAGTTAAAAACTCTTGATAAAAAGAGAAACAATAAACAATTTAACCGGCCCCTAAAGCGAGATAGTATGGTTGGTTTTGGCGGTTAGTTCGCAGTTGAACACTTCTGCCAAGACCTCAGTGTAGCACGCTAAAACGTCCACTAAACACCTAGCTGGAACTTCGAATGCAACAACAACTCCACGACCCAGCAACACTTCACAACTCAACTCACTCTCAAGGAATTCTTGTGCTTGGAATCTCACTCTTCACCTCGAAAGTCCCTCGAGAAAAGAAAACACAAGCAAACAAGAATTATATGATGGTAAGAATCTTGATATTGAACTCAATAATCTCGTTTCAACTATAAGACTCTCACACAATCACATTTTCAAAGAGGGATGAGAGTTCTCCTTTAAATAATGATAGTTCCAACGGCTATATTGACGAGAAAAAGGAAGGAGTTGTTTGTGGCCTTGATTCTAGTCTAACAAATCAAATTCAAACAGCTATATTGATGATAAAGATGGAAGGAGCCGTTATGATCTTAATTCCAGCAGAATAAATAAAGTTCTAGATGGAAACTAAAGTTTCAGATTTTTATTAAAGCAAGTTCCAGACGTGATTAATGTATTTAAATCATTCCAAGTCAAACTTACCAAAATGATAAAGATATGATCTTAATTTCAGCAGAATAAATAAAGTTCCAGACGGAAACTAAAGTTCCAAATTGTAATTAAGGCAAGTTCCAGATGTGATTAATGTATTCAAATCATTCCACGTCAAACTTACCAAAATGATAAAGATATGAAGCATGTGCCTAATAATAATATAGAAAACAATCAATCAATTTTTATCTAAATCTCCCATCAAGATTTAGAACATGTGGTAATTAATATTAAGGAAAGAAATTAATCAATCCAATTTTATTCTTTCCAAACAAATAAAAACATGTAATAAATAAAAGAATGAAATAACATTTTTTAGAAAATCATTTGAATTAGAAAATCAAGCATACATCAAATATCTTGAAAATATTAAAACATACTTTAGTTGTACTAAAGAGGTCAACAGGATACAAAGTGGAACCAACCAAGTTGAGAGTTCTCCATGAAAATCGGAAGAAAATTGCTAATTTGTTTTTAGTTTATAAATAACAGAACTAAAACCAAAATCGCCCAATTAGGACTAAAATCCCGTTTGAGCAATGTCATAGGACGAAATATCCTTTCTTTTTTTTTTTTCTCTATGACAATATATAATATATACATTTATATGATATATGATATATATGTATATAAGAAATGCGGTTTAGATACTATCTATAAGGCGATAATTCCAATGTACCAAAATTAAATGCTATGGAGGTCTATCTCATCTATGTTCGTGTATGTTCCCTAATTTTCTTTATTTTAAAATTTTACTCCTTAATTTTCTTAAGAAATTTTTGAAGCATAACGCAATTAATCGAATTAAATACACTGTGTAGCCAGCATTCTCTCTGCCAAGACTCTTAGAATCTTTACTAGTTTCATTTGGAACTAGAACAAACAATTGATTTATTCGCTTGTGCAATAGCTTATCATCATACAATCTGCTTGTCCCTCTCTTTGTCAAGATTGGTAGTTACTTTTTTCTTAAAATATATTTATTTGCCAAGCCATGTAATTTTTTTCTTAATTTTCTTTATTAACAATCATTATGTGAGGCTATATGACTTAATGCATTAAATCTTATTATTTAAACTAGTAATATTGGCACATTCGATCCGTTTGCATAATAAAAAATAAAACAATTTAATGAAATATTAATTTTTTGGTAGTATCTATGCTATCACCATATTTTCAATTACTCTTAACAGATTTATAAAATTAGTAATAAATAAAAATAAAATATTTTATTATCAAAAAAACTAGAAAACCAATTACAAAGAAAATTTTAAAAAATAATATTGAAGAATATTGGAGATAAAAGAGGAGAAAGAAAGGGAAAGAAAAGAAAAAGAACGTGTATAAGATGGGACTGGAGAGAGAACGAGAAAGAAAAGAAAAAAGAAAAAGAAATTGACTGACCAAAAAAACGAACAGACCAAAAGTAGTTATTAAATGGTGCTGCCCCTTTATATAATAGTATAGATATTGGACACCTTAATCTCCTATAGAGGACAGTAAACCTATTAACTAAATACTAGTATTGGTGGTACACTCAAAATGTATACAAAATAAAAAATATATAATTTAGTTATATACATGAATTTTGATAAATTAAATACAAATATTTGCTATATTTTCTAATATAGTTAAAAAATAATTAAATCAGAGAGTTAAAAAGTATTCACTAATATGACATGAGAGGGGAGAGAGATTGAAAAAGTGGGGAAAAAAAGCTAGTGGTAAGGAGGAGAGAATAAAGTAAATAGGAGACAAAGCGCACAAAAAACAAAATAGATTGGCAAATGGCAACCCTTCATTAGACAATATTTTTTCAGCCATATATGTGTGTGTGTGTGTGTGTGGTTAAATTTCAGAACATCTCCTGTATTTTAGCGAAATAGCTAAAAACTCTTTATGATTGGAAAATAGCCTAAACCTCCATTGTATAATATTATATCTGACATAAAACTCCAACTCCGTCAATGGCTAACAGTGTTGTTACACTTGTTGGGTGCGCGAATATGAGTGATTTTTGCATCTCTTTTACCCAACAATGTATGTATATTGACTAAAATATCCTCTTTTCTCATCAATTTGAAAATACCATCTTCTTTTTATCTAAATTGCAACTAAATCCCACTAATTTGTTAAAATTTCAAAGTAACCTAAACTTTAGCATTTTTCAGAAAAAAATTTCTTCATCATAATATGCTAAAAACAAAAATTACTAAATTTTATAATTTTTTGTTTTTTAAAAGATTACCATCTCTAATATCAATTTGTTAGGAATTTGGACAACGCAATGTAGAAGTCATACTAACGAAGACAAGAAAATAAACAAGAACAAATATCGACGCATGGAATTTTACGTGATTTACCCAAATTAGGCTACATCTATGGATAAGTAGGAGAAATCCATGATATATATCAAAAGAGTTATACATATGAGAGATATAAGATCAAAGCTCTCATAGTCAAACCCTCAAATTAGGTTTCTCTCTTGGTATCATTTTACAAAACTCTAACACAATAAACTAAGAAGAAAAAAAGAGTTTTATAGGACTAAAAATCTGTTAAGAAAATTACATAGAAACTACCCACAAAATAGTGTTATTGCGGAGTTCAAATTTTGCAACCGCCCAAAAAACCATTCGTGTGAAAGTTCGTAATATTTGTACGAATCTGTGCAAAGTATACTGCAAAACTAACAGAATGGTCCATACAAGTGCGCAAATAGATAGGTTCACATTGGGACTTGTAGAGCCACACTCAACCTTTACACCCCCTTTTGTTCTAGAAAACCAAAGCTCGGTTTGGTTTGAAGAATTTGTGATTTTGTTAGACATTTGAAATCCATAAATTTAAAATTCCTTTGGTTTGAAATCCATACACCCACAAGTCACTTGTTTGGATATATGATGAATTTCTAAAAAAAAAGAACATAAATTGAAAAATTCAACGTAAAAACAAAAATATTGAAAAGAATAAACAATACAAATAATTACACATGAAAAACAACAAAACATAAAAAAAATATCTTAAAAACGTATCCTTAAAAAAAAGAAACAAATATATACATATGCTATACATATACCAAACAACAAAGTAGAAAAAATAAAATTTGAAAGAATAACACTGACTAAAATTAAATATACATGCACATATATTGCATATACACCAAAATGCAATCTCCAATCCGAATTTGTAGACTTGAACTATGGGTGTGAGAGTGAGAATGGTATGTGTTTGTGCTGGAGAGAGAAAGAGAGAGAGAGAGAGGAGAGAGAGAAAATGGTGTGCCGGAGACACTAATAGAAAAATCAATCTTAGCGACGGAAATTTGCGACGGTTTTAGTCCCCGTCGCAAATTCTGCATTGTTGTGACGGCCGTTACGACTTTTGTGATGGATGTGATTCATTTATTTCTTTTCTGCATTGTGTCGTTGCACAAGCCGTCACAACTGTTCTTGTAGTAACTGTAAATATTGAACATTCTCATTTCTTTTTAATTGGCGACAACCTTTTGCGCTTCTTCGTCGCAAATCAATAATCTTAAATTAAAAAATATTGGTTGAGGCAACTTTTTTGGGATTTTGGGTAAAACAATTTCCCTGCCTCATAACTCTTTGCCGCGTTTTGGGTAAAACAATTCCTACCCCCGTCGCCCACACGTCCCACTATAGAAAAAACACCGGATATCGGCAGAATTATTCCGGGGGAATATTCCGCCGGATTTTCCCCGGATTTTTTTTATAATTTTTTTAATTAAAAATCGGGGAAAATTAGGGGAAAAATTTCCCCCGATTTTTTTTTGAATTTTTTTAATTAAAAACTAGGGAAAATCCGGGGGAAAATTTCCCCCATTTTTTTTTGAATTTTTTAAATTAAAAACCGGGAAAATTTCCCCCGATTTGTTTTTGAAATTTTTTAATTAAAAATCGGGTGAAATCCAGGGGAAAATTTCCCCCAATTTTTTTTTAATTTTTTTAATTAAAAATCGGGGGAAATCCGGGAGAAAATTTCCCCCGATTTTTTTTATTTTTTTTAATTAAAAACTTAATATTACTATATATTTAGGCAAAACAATAGATAAGCTTGGAAGTAACTAAATGTAAGGTATTAGATTTGTATCCAAGAGGTCCCAAGTTCAAGTCCATGCAAGAGCAAAATTTATGTGAATTTTTTGAGAGCAAACCGAGGGAATATTCCGCCGGAATTCTGCTGGAATATTCTGGCGGAACTCCGGCGGAAAATTTCCCCTGGAAAATACAAGGGGATCTCCGGCGGAATATTCTGCCGGAGCAATTTTTTTTTTAAATAATAATAGTGTATGTATAAAACTAAAAATAGAAACATAACTAGAAAATTGTAGAGATAGCTTAGTGGCAAAGCATAACATATCTTTTCTAGAGGTCCTAGGTTCAAATCCAACTAACTACAAATTTTTTTTTAAAAAAAAAAATCTTTGGGGAAATATATATAATTTCAATATAAATGATGTTAATATTACTTCTACTATTTTGTTTCCTTAAAAATTGTGATTGTTCATTTAATATTTTTTTTTTAACAAATTAAAAGAATATATACATATGTTTATATAGTATATGTTCATATAGTATATAGAATATATATATATTTATATCGTATCAATACTATCTTTTTAACTATTATTATTTATACTATCTTTTAATTATGTATAATATATTTATAGGTATACATATGTTTATATTGTATATATATGTGTATATAGTATATATATTTAACTATTATTATTTATATTATCTTTTAATTAGTTATGATATATTTATTGGAATACATATGTTTGTATAGTGTGTATATATATATATATATATATGTTTATGTAGTATATATAATATATAAGTTTATATAGTATCAATACTATTAGCAGACAAAACTATTTATAAGAATCAGACGAATATTTATTGGTATACATATATTTATATAGTATATATAATACATGTGTTTATATAGTATCAATACTATATTTTATCTATTGTTACTTATACTATCTTTTAATTATTTATAATATATTTATTGATATACATATGTTTATATAGTATATACATATAATACGTGTGTTTATATAGTATCAATACTATATATATTTTATCTATTGTTACTGATACTATCTTTTAATTATTTATAATACATTTATTTTGTTTTTTAAAATTGAAAGAAAGAATGTTAAAATAAATTAAAATAAGAATAATCAAATAAATATATAATAAATATAAAACAAAACAAAATAGAACATAACCTCCAGTAATAGTTTGGTGGTGAAGGGTTGGTCATCCAACTTTGAGGTCACGAGTTTGAATTCTCTCAATTACAAATATTTGCACATTTTGGGAGTTACTATTCCAGCAACGGCCGGAGCGGAGGTGGCGGCGACCGGGCAGTGGCGGGGATTGGCGGCGGCGGTCCGGTGGGACGGCGGGGCGGGCGGCGGCGGCGGTTCGGTGGGCCACCGACGTTGACGGTCAACGGTAATCCGGCAGAAATTTAGGCCGGAATTCCGCCGAACGGTCTCTCCGGCGGAATAGTCCGGCGGAAATTCCACCGAAATTCCGCCGGAAAGCAGTCCGGCGGAATTCCGGCCGAGTTCCGGCAGAAAACGTCGTTCTAGGGCCATTTTTTTCGGCGGAGACGACTCCGTCAGTTTTCCGCCGGATTTAGCATTTTCCGACTGAAATTCCGCCTGATTTTCCCCCCAAAATTTGCCTTTTTTCCTATAGTGTCCTCGCCCAGCTCTACTTACCATTCTCCGTTGCCGCCACCTCCCCCGTTACCCTCGGCCCCACTCACCATTGTCTGCCGCCGTTACCGCACGTTCTGCCGCCCTCCCCTGTCGCTTTCCCCATCGCCTTTTTCTCTTTTCCACCGCGAACTCTGATGTAAAATCCGTTGTATTGTTGTGGCCGTCATCTCATCATGACTTCTGTTGTGTTTGCAACCGGCGGTGCCTTTAACATCTGATTCACCAGCGGCCAACGATTTCGCCTCACTTCTCTCTCCCTCTCCCTCTCCCTCACTTGCATACTTTTCAACTTCTAATAATTTTTATTCTTATATTCATTTTTTTGGTTTTTGTGTAGGGAAGAAAAGAGATGCATATGATTTGGAGAGATCGGGAAGGTTTTTTTTTTTTTAATTTTGATTATTAGCATCATATTTGTTGAAAAATCTTCAATTGCCCTAGTTTTGATTGAGATATTTCTTTGTTGGATTTATGTAAACTGAGTTTTTTATTGACATCTCAAATTCCATCAAGGAGATTTCATGCATGTTCCATCATTTTTATGCTTTATGAAATTTGTCAGTGTAGTGTTTGTTGTTCTTGTTATATTATCTGAAATTCTTATGCTCTTGTTGACATTAGATAACTATCCTTATCTGGCTGCTCATTTTGTCTTTCTTGTGCACCTTAGCAGCCATTCGAGCATTAACGGAGATTAAGTAACTATATCCTAAGCATGGTAAAGAAGTGGAACTCTATATTGAAAAAGGTGCTGAATTCATTGAAAAGATTCAAGAAGCAGATGGCTCCCGGTCAGTTTTTCTTTTTTTGTCATTTGGGTCTTACCAATATGTGGAGCATGAGTTAGACTTGTTAAAATATTTCTTCTTAGTTTTTAGCTTATCAACGGTGGCTCTACTTGACATGCTTTTGGACTTTATCTTTGTTTGTTATCTATTCAAATACATAAGCAATATCTATTTTAGTTTTCATAGATAATCTGCTATCCCACTGAAACTATCCACAACTTAAAAGGAAAAAAAACAACTAAGCATATCCGTAAAGAAAAAGTAAAAAAGAAAGTAACAAGTGATAACTAATATTTTTCTGCATATAACTTGTCAGCAGAATTGGAAAGATTTGATGTCTCAGTCCTGGAATGGAACAGTATGATGAAAGATATGTCATACTGATGATCTCTTGTGCAAGAGGCTATTTGTGTGAATGATAATCTGATTCTTGCCATGTAATTTAGGTGAAGTTTGTAGTACTCTATATTCAAATGACAAGGCAAGTTACCGAATGCAGTTCTTGTGTCTATGTTGGTATTGATCATTATGTAGGTATTGACCACTAATGCTGCTAAAAATATTGTAATGAAAGCTTTGAATCAGATTATATTTTTCATTTTCTTTCTTCTAGGGCTTCTGTAGCTACATTGTTAATTTGCAAAGACAATAACAGTAGTTCACTACTGGGTCTCAGTCAGAAAAATGCAATTCCTTCTCAGTACGTATCAAATAAGGTAACTATTGAACTCTAATCTATTTCATGCATCATGGGGCAGTTGGATGCGCTTCTTATGATCAAGTGTTTCTTTACAAATTCCTCTGGCTAGGTCAGAGAATTGCAAGACCAGCTCCAGGTCCATGCATTGAGATCTTTGTGGGGGAGGCAGAGTAAGTATGCAGACACTACAATTTTTTTTGGATAGATTGAAGGACAAATATTAACTAACAATAGCTTTATAATTTCATTTTCATTTCGTCAATCTCAAAGCATATTTCTTTTCTAATTTACATATTTTGACTTCTAATATCTTTTGATGGGTTTCTGTGTAGGTGAGAAAAGGAGATACATATAATTTGGAAAAACCAACAAGGTATATTTTTATGAATATCATATTATCCTTCATTGTTATTTACTATTAATTAGTCTTGGATTGTTAGTTATTAGTTATGTCCCTGTCTAATGATGATTGGAACTTCTCTTGGAATCCTTATCACTCGGTTCGTGAGTTCATGGGTTGACAATATGGTCTCGAGCCATATGAGAATTTTATCGACTACTAATTAGTAGGTGACACAGGGATCTTATGCCCTTGATTTTATGTTTGTTTGTATTTGGTTGTGATAGGGATTTATTTAACATTGTCTTTCGGTTGTGATAGAGGTAATTTAACTGTGTATTTTGTTTGTTGATCTTGATTCCAAATAATATACTAAATGAATTGGATTCTTGTGTAGTCGCAAGTGGTCTCTTTACGCTTGAGAAACATAAGATTAAGCAAGCAGGATATTCTCTTATAGATTGCTTTTGGCGATCTCGTGTATCGCGATTTGAGCATGAATGACTTATTTTATATTCTCTTTTAGGGGTTGATAAGCTTTTTAGTAAATGAAGATACAGAGCAATTAAGGCATGTCTATTGTTTTTTTTTTTTTTGGGATTATAGCTACATTTGACCCCAGCCCCTTACCATCAAAAGTTAGAGTACTTACCTCTGGCTAATTTCGCATTCTGATATAATCGAGCAATAAACAAGATCAAGAATGGCAAAAATCACTCTACAGGTGTTCATAGTGAATGCCACAACCAATACTAGCGTTTCGCCTCATTATATTAAATTCTTTGATTTGGCAATATTAGCAAGAATCACTGTTTCCGTCTTTGATGAGATTCATTTTATCCATTGATAATTGAGTTGGCCTTATTCTATTTGTCTGCTTTTCCCCCGTTGTAGTATAAGTATGAAAAGTTCACCTTTTCTAGGGTTCTTTAATTTGGGTTATTTCATTGCATTGTGCAGCTGAAATGTGGGATCAAAGGAGAGGTGTCTCAGAACGAGACTTGCGTCAATTCGAATGAGACAATCCTTTTGCAAAAGAATAGGATGAGATTCATCTTATTCAGAATGTAGGACTTTCATCTTTCACTCTGACTCTCTCATTGTGTATGCACACGCATGTGTATGTGTGTTATCATTGTGGTTGTCTATTGTTTCATGTACATAATATGGTATGAAAACATAGGATTGTGTTTGTCAGGTTCTGTACAAACTTTGTCAACATTTGGTGTCTTGTTATCATTGTTAATATGGTTCCAGTGTTGATCATTTTGGATCCATAGCAACCATTGAGTATGCATTTTTATGTAGTTGATGTTATTTCATGTTCTCTTTCCACTTCCAGTGTAAGTTCTGCTATAGGAATGGAACTGTGTCTATGATCAAGGGCTAGGGCCGTCCTGTCACTCAGAAACTGGCTGAGGCTGGAAAATATGCACCTCATGTTATTTGACTGCAGAGGTACTTTTTTAACCTACTTGCTTATTTGTATTTATTAAATTTATGATGTTTGCTTTTTTATTAATTTTTATTTTCTGTTTTTTATGTTGTAGACAAAGTGTTGGTGGGGAGAATCTTTGATGCTCGCGATAATGAAAATATTTTAGTACTGCAGTTCTGGAAAAATGACAAGAACAGGTTGTGCATCAAGTGCGGGGAACATATTATTTGTTATTAAAATAATTTATTTTTTATTAATTTGGTAATTTTATTTATCTATAAATTGATTGTAGTAATTTATATCAAAGTAGTGATTGTAGTGTAAGAACGTGATAAACTAATGTTATGTTAAACTGTTGTCTATTTTATAAATATGGATATCTATTATTTTAAATCATATGAGATAAATGATTTATTCCCAATACTAGTTAGTTTTGAAAAATATATTATATAGGTAATGAAAGCAAAACAGGGGAGAAGCCAAAAACCTAAAAAAATTTGGAAAAATAGAAAAACAAATTGCGACGGCTGTCACAGTCGCAAATCTGATTCCAAAGGGAATTTGAGACAAACTTTGCGACGGCACAGTTCCGTCGCAAGGCTCTATTCAAAGCTATAACAACATGCTATCGCAAAAAAGCCATCGCCAGGCTGAGGCCGTCGCCAAGCCGTTGCAATTCTTTGCAATGCCACTTTTTGCGACTACAGTTGCCCGTCACAAACCTGCCTTTTTGTGCCGGGAAATGCATGTTTTCCATCGCAATTTTCGTCGCAAATAGAGAGTTTTTTTAGTAGAGAGAGAGAGAGAGAGAGAGAGAGAGGAGGGAAAACAGTAAGCTGGAGAGGGAGAGAGGAGTTGAGGGAGAAAATATGGTGCCCTGCAGAGGGAAAGTCAGGAGAGAGAACATGATGCATTGTGGAGATAATGTGAAGAAAGTAGGGTTGTGATTGGATAATTGAAAATTCGATTATTGTTCGCATTTGTATTTATTTATAGAGTAAAATATTCGTATCCATTTAAAGAGGACATTATGCGTATTCAATTTTAGATATCTAATTATAAATTGATACAGATATGGTAATTAGATATTCGATCCATTTGATATCCACTCTGAATACATACCGTTTATATATTTGATTATTTGTAATTTAGTTATATCCGTTAATTATATCCAATAAATAATGTTTGGAAAAAATAACTTATATGTATACTAACTTTTATGTGCTTTTAATAATATTTTATTTTTAAAAATTAATTGATGTTTTTTGATATGATTTTGTAAATTTCATTTGTTGTTAATAGTTTTAAAAATTATATTTCTAATAATCATATGCATTATGTTTCATATATTATAAGATATATATAAATAAAAAAAATAAATAGTTCATATCATGTGAATGATGGAAAAATAAATTGTTGATTCAAATAAAACACATAATTTTTTTAAGAGATATCCTATTTTTATAACTTAAAAAATCGATATCCTATCTTTATAACTTATAAAGATATAAAAATAATAAATAAATAAACATATATGAACTTTAGGTGTTATTAATAAAAAAGTATGATACATATGTGTGTGTGTGTGTGTGTATAATTTCTTTTTGTAAATAAGTAGATTGTGTAAAAAAAAAAGGAAAAAATTACAATTTTAGGACTGTATGTTATACCCTCTAACAATTTTAGAACAATAACTTTTTCATTTGCAATTTCAAGACATTAACTTTTTCATTTGTAATTTCAAGACATGAATTTAAGATTTTGTGGTACATTTAGGATAAATTTCCTACCAATTTTGCGATTTGTCGAAAAAATTGCAAATATCGAGGTGAGAAGTCCTAAATGTGCCACAAAACCTTAAATTCATATCCTGAAATTGCAAATGAAAAAATTAATGTCCTAAACTTGTTAGAGAGTACAACATATAGTCCTAAAATTATAATTTTTCCTAAAAAAAATTACTAAATTGTATACACAAATTTCAATATTCAATTAATCACAACTAGATATCAATTATTTACAATTGAATAATACACTTAAATATTCATAATTGGATTTGGATATTCAAATATTTATAATTGGATTTAAATTTTAAAAATTACAACTGGATATGGATATATCTAATATCCGTTCGATATCCAATTGATGCGGATATTGATTTTAGATAGTATCGATATTCGATAAAATTAAATAGATACGGATATGGAAACGACATATCCAATACGTTTAACATCTACTTACACTCCTAAAAGAAAGTTAGAGACAGCAAGTGAAGAGAAAAGGGTAGCTAAAATGCATTTGAAATGATAGGTTTTTAAATGGATTATAAATTAACCTAACATAAGATTTGAAATCCATGGTAACAATAAATGGATTTGAAATCACCTGATTTACTTAATTAGCCAAACATGGTTAATGGATTTAAAATCTATCTAGCTCAAATCCATCAATCCAAATGCACCGGCCCAAGTTTACATATCTTATAATTGTTTGAGAGAGAAAAGCACGTAGAATTGACCGTTTATATTAAACAATCTTAAGGTATATAGCATGATAGGTAATCAACAAGTTATTTATCAAGACAATACAAGCAAGCTAACCAAATCATTGCACCAATTTTCCTACTACAGTACAACAAAAAGTAATAATAATGACAAAATATGATAAGTTGTTATATAAAAGTTGTCATAAATAATTACATTAAATAATAATACTTTTTATTTTTATTATTAATTAAGTTTTTTTTTTGACAACAAGTTTTGTACTGTCACAATATCATTCAATAGTGACAAAGATTAATGTTTTAGTTGTCACAATTGACAATTAATAGCACACGTATAATGACAACTTGATGATAAAAAAAATTGTGTTGATGTAGCTTGAATTTTGATGGATCCGAATTATGACCTAATTCGAAACCCCCGTGGTATGGATTTTTATTTTTTTGGCCAATGTCGTCGGCCCACTTCGAAATTATATATAGCAAAGGTTTAAAGTTTCGGAGATAGACGAAAATTTGATTGTACAAATACAATTTCATTATAGTGGAATTTTCGTTTTGTTTTGCTCGTAGATGTAGGCTATTTCGGCTGAACCACATTAAATTTTGGTGTTGATTTTCTTTTCTTTCTTGTTTATATTAAATTGTGTTTCTGATTATTGTGCTTATTTCCCAACAAATTATTATGAAGATTTTGTGACAAGATTTCATCGTCACTAAATTACCACCATAAGTGTGTCACTAATTATCTATTTGACACCATGTTTTCCCATTTTCACAATATGTTGTCACCATTAATATTTTGTAAACTATATTTTGTGACAACATAACTTTGTTATTACTAAATACATATAATTAATGATAACTTTTTGATTGTCATTTGTTATATTATCACTTTTTTTTTTATAAATTATATTGTCACAAATTTATTCATTATCACATTTTTTTTTATAAATTATATTGTCACAAATTTATTCATTTTTTTGTAGTTCTAATTTTAATCATTGAAGTTGTGAGTTAACTCGCACGGGTAAACACTTCCAAATTTGTATGCTTGAATATTTCGATGTACATTGTCAAAATTAATTAATTTTCTTAATCAAATGTTGCTCAACGTGTGAAGCAAAAGCCAGTGGTGCTGTCCCAAAGTCAATATCTGCGCGATCTCACACATGGGCATCCTTTGAAAGAGCTGGCATTCCATCCTCTCTCTCTCTCTCTCTCTCTCTCTCTCTCTTCAATATGCAACAAAATGATGTCCAACATCTGCTATTTATCAATCCCTTGTCTTGCCAGCCGCCCTCAATAGTTATTCTTACTTGCACAGTCTTCACACAATGATCATTTGGTCACTTTCTTGAAAAAACATAACATTTGAGTCATTGACCTACAACCCTTTAGGAAGAAATCTCCTCTGTTAAGCAACTCTTTCTTCCCCCTTCTCCACTTTTCTTTCCCTTTTTCTCCATATCCATTTGAACAATCAAAATTCTTGAATGTCCCGAGAAAGGTAAAAAGAAAGGGAAATTTTTTTTAGAAAAAAAAAAAAATCCCTTTTCTTGTTTTGTTCATCTGCACAAACTCTTTTAACTTCATGTCATTTTACGCACTATTCTTGGTAGGGATGGAGCCGGGGACTAGAGGCTGGGGGTGGTCGTTTTCTTCAAGTTTATATTGAGCTAGTTTTTGAAAATTTCAAACCCCCCCCCCCCCCCCCCCAAATCCAAATCATGAAAGTACTTTTGATTGTGTTCCGAGACGAAATTCTGGCTTCGTTCTTGATTCTTAACTTTTCTGTTTTCGTTTCTATAATATATTTTAATGATTAATATTCTTGTGGTATATATAGGGAAGGGTTTGATGAGGTTGGGAAGAAGCTGAAGACGGAGATCGATGGTTGTAATAATACTTGTTATGTGATTAATAATAATAATAATTATAATAATATGGGGAGAAGACATATGTTGGGACCAACAGGAGCCCTCAACACAATAATCCCTTGTGCTGCTTGCAAGCTATTGAGGAGAAGATGTGCTGAGGAATGCCCTTTTTCTCCTTATTTTTCCCCTCATGAACCCCAAAAGTTTGCTGCTGTTCACAAAGTCTTTGGTGCTAGCAATGTCTCCAAGATGCTCATGGTATTTTTTTTACAATTTTGTAATTGCAATATATATATATATATGTGTGTGTGTGTGTGTACTTGTATTAATTACGATGGTATATGATGTTGGGTTAGATGATAATTAAGATTTTGACTTTTTGAAAAATCGGGAATTTAAATGATCCCAAATTTAGATATGAACTCTATAGTTTGCGGAACTCTGTAGCAAGCTTGATATATCATCAAGATTTATTATGATATTTAAAATTAGTGCAGTTAAAAAGGTAAGTAAAGTGGGGCTGGTAGGACATACGTTTCTCCACAAATTCATATAGAATTATATAACATACATATTTATTAGCGTTGCGAAAATTTTCATCCTAAAATCTTAAAAATACATTTTATATTTTATAGAATTTAATCTGGTAGACTAATTGCTAATTTCTCCTTAAATTTACATAGAATTATATTACAAGATGTTTATTAATTTTTTTTTTTTAAAAAAAGTCATCCCGAAACGATAAAATCAAATAAATTTTATAATTCATACAGTTTAATCTCACCCTTCAAATAAAATTTTCTAGCTCAAATCTTGTTGAAAATTATGTAAATGGATCGTGGAACTATGGATCTCTTTTACATTTATTAGATACCATTTAGCATTTAATCTAAGCACCTTAATTACATGTATATAAATCTTGCATTAATTTCTTAAGCTTTTTAACTTCTAATAATATTCAAATTTTATTTTTTCTAGGAAGTGCCCGAGCTTCAAAGAGCCGATGCAGCAAATAGTTTAGTTTACGAAGCAAATGTGAGGCTCAGAGATCCAGTTTATGGCTGCATGGGTGCAATCTCAGCTTTGCAACAAGAAGTTCAAACCCTACAAGCTGAACTAAACGCCGTGAGGGCTGAGATACTAAGGCACAAATATAGAGAAGCTGCCAATTCCATCATCGCATCGACGGCGCTGGCCGTGTCCGCGGCCGACCTGCCGCAAGCGCCGCCTACTCCGACACCTTCTCCGCCTGCTCTGGCCATGGCGGCTCCTCCACGGCCGGTGGCACAGCCACCACCTCCACCGCCACCGCCCTCCATTGTCGTTTCTTCAATGGGTTCTTCGACTCCATCGACTATGTACGCTTCCCCTTCTAGCACGGCTAGCTATCGTAGCAATATTTCTAATAATCATATGCCGTATTTTGATTGAACATTATTGCACTAAGTACCATATATATTTCATTTATGCTCTTTCCTTTTGTTTGTTTTATTTTCGTAATTTCTAGAAAAATGTACGAAACCTTTTAACTAATTGGTTTTATGGTAGGAATTGTAGGGAAGAAAGTAACAAAACCTTGTTCTTAAAATCTTGGAATTTCAATTGTTCCACCCTTTTTTCTTAGTTTTTATTATTTATTTGATTTTTTTTAATTTATTTATAATTTCTATGTCTTTCTGAAAGATTCTCTTTTGTGTGAGTTTTCTCTAAAAAGTGATTTTTTCTTGAGAGAAAATTTTCAATATAAACCTAATAAATTACATGATAAATGAATTGTAATTTTGCTAATTTGCAATCTCAAATGACTTCCCAATTATTAGGTAAGCCAAATTGTATTTGACATATAATTAGTTAAGCGAAATCAACTAATTTTTTTATTCGCACTCGAAACATCGGGTTTGGGCAAACACTTTACCAATGACTTTTTTTATTTAAAAAATTTAATGAGAAAAGAAAAATGACAATAAAAAAAGATAATTAAAATAAAGAAATATAAATCTCAAATCTGTTTGGTTGTTAGAGAAAACAAGTAAAGAATTTTCAAAAATGAAAGAAATACAAAAAAACAAAAGTTGTGGCGGCAAAATAAAATATTTCTCACATTTTTTTTCTGAAGAAATTGATTTTTATCCTAATTAATTGCACTATATTTTTCTTTGAATTTTCTTTTCTTTATTTGTGTTTCTTGGGAACCAAAAAATTAAAATATTTTCTTTTCTCTGTTTTCACTAAAATTTTTATACCAAATATATATAGCATCCACAAAAGTTCAGAAAATAAAAATATGCATGGAGTTGATTTCAAAACCCTAACCGTGGCTTTAATTTCTTGAAAAATTAATGTTTGGCATATCCAAACACGACGTAACGTTGCACGTGTGCGGGAGAAATTAGAAGCTTTGAGTGTGCATTAACATTAATTAAAGTCGTATGTATTATAGTTTGTGCCACTTAAGGAGGTGAGAAGTTAACTAGGAGACAAACGGTATAGCATTTTGTGCTGCCCAATGCTCTCTCTCTCTCTCTCTAAAACTGGTTAATGCATACACAAACTTTGGCGGTGTCTATAATAAAATAGGTTTCTTGGTCAGATCAGGACGGCCCTGTTATTTGTAATGCGAAAAAATTAATTAATTTACACATCAAATTATGTATTTATTTTTGCATATATAGATAAGATTTGATACTTTCACATTCAAACACATTATTTATGCACAACGTAAAAAAATTAAAATTAGTGGCATGATATCAAGTGATAAAATCAAAATTGTCAACTATCTAACACAAGATGTCAAAATTGTCACTGCATATGTTTATATGCACACATTTAGTGATAGTTATCTTTTTCATTATAATAGTAAATCTTATAAGTCTAATATAAGAATTCACTACCAAAAACCGAGTATATTGACGATAACATAATAAATGATATGCAAAAGTTGTTATTAATGAGATACAAATAGTGACAAAAAAAATATATATTTTGTCACAAAATGTAATTTGTACAATGTTCATGGTGACAACATAGTATCTAAGTTGTCACTATTGATAATTAGCAACATAAATATGGTAATAACTTAGTAATGATAGAATTTTGTCACAAAATTATCATAATGACAATCATTTTTTTAATCACCAAGTTATCACTATAAGTGCGCAAGCAACTGCCAATGGTAACTGATAAGGTAAAAATATACACTTTTATGTGTGATTCATGTCGAATTTGAGAGCGGTCAGGTTAATCGGCTGCTCCGGTCGAATATAACAAAGGTGAGGTTGATTGGGAGGATTGTATCCTGCAACAAGGGAAAGGCAACATGAACTAGTCGATATGGGTCTCGGCTAAAACCCTCCAATGCTTAAGTCCATGATCGAATTGAGTAGGAATTTGAATAGCGTAAGTAAATAGAACGCAATTAATGCTCTTACCATAAATGTAAAGGTATTTATAGTGTGTTCATGTAGATCTTTCCCTATGAGGCCTTGAGGCTTAGTAGGCCATCATGTGATGATGTGGAGTGGCTCATAAGCGTAAAGGTTGGATCTAGTAGCATTAGTTGGCTCCAATTAACACTACAAAAAAATGCATTTTAAGTAACAATATTGTAATGGTAACAAATGTGTATTTTGTCACTAGAATTAGATTTTTGGTGACAAAATATAATTTTTGTCACCAAAAATGCTACTTTTTAGTGACGATAAAGACAATTCGTTACGAAAAGCAATAGTTTGTTACCAAAAATTCAAACTTTAGTGACAATAAGGGATATTTGTTACCGAAAATAAGGTATAGTTACAAAAAAATTACTTTTTAGTAAAATGAAAATATTCATTACGAATAGTATAGTGTTGTCACTAAAACTAATTTTTATTTGTGACAACTTTGAAATTTGTTACAAAACTTTACGCACGATTTATAATATATACTCTTTTATAAAGCATTGAGATTTTTAATAACCGCTTTGTATCTTCAGTGTTAATGGACTATTGAAATCCGTTTGGATGGACTTCTTTTAGAGAAGCACTTATTTTAAAATTAAAAATAAATTAAAAATACAAAAAATTAGTAAGATTAATAAAATATGTTCACATAATTTAATTATATATATATACATATATAGTCACACATAGTCTTAGTTAGAGTTAAATATCGGACATGTAAAATATTTGGTATTCAACACGTACGTACATATTAAAAATATTTTTCAAAAGTTACGATGAAAAAATTGGCTAAATATTATGCAAATGGCTATTATACAATTTATTAAAAGTATGAGCACAATACAGATGTGAAAATATATTCGAGAGAAAAAATAAGAATTATTTTGATATTATGTTCACATAAATTATGTTTTTTTTATGTAATACATATATATATATATATATATATAATGAAAAAGATTATTTAAAACTATTCATTAAATTATTTAATTTATAATTATCATATAAATTATATGTAATTATTTATATATTTATTAATATTTTTATGAAGTATTAGAAATTTGTTATTTATATGATATTCAATTAACAATTATAATAAATTCTGATATATTATGCCCATAAATTATTTTATATATTTTAAAATTTGAAATGAATTTAATAAATTTTTATAAAATGAAAGTATTAGTTTATCAAGCATTATACGGAATATGGTGTATAGAACATTTTTATATTAAAAGTACGAATATTATTTGTTAAGTTCAAAATATGTATGAAAAATAAAAGTATTTTTTAATTATTTGTACGTATGAGTATTATATAGGTATAGTATAAGTTTTAACTAACAGGGCTCTTACAATTATCTAAATTTATTTAAATAATACATTTAATTAACTAATTAAATTAAAATTAATAAATGGAGGTAGTCAATAAATAAGAATAATACTATCAAAAGGGAATTTGGCATAGCGGTGGCATATTGCTAATTTATGCATGAGGTTGGGTTGCAAAATAATTTCATAGGATCAATGCACGGCTCTCAATTCGGCCCGTGCAGCTTACAGTTTTTGAAATATAGTACAAAAGTTATTTTTTTTTGTAGTGTAGTGAGGTATGGGGTTAGATGATTGTCCCACACCTTGAGTTGATAGGGCATTTAATGCAAGTGTGGGTTGATTGGACACGACATGGGTCTAGTCGAAAATATACTCAACCACAACAATCATCCTCGATTCAAGCAATTCGATCGAACAAGCTTGGTTGAAAAACTATTTATTCAGCTGATTGAATCGGCTCCACTCACTTTTGATCAGATTTTTGAATTGACGTGGCACGAGTAGGGTGAGCGGAAATGTGCCACATCAATGTGCATAACTCATGTGATTTGTGTTCTCTTTGTTGAGGTTTTTATGGTTTTGAAGAAGAAAATTGAGTGAAAGAAACTAAAACCTTAATTTGGTCAATTAAAAATGCTTTTACACCCTTAAAATACAATTTTTTTTTTCAAGATTTTGATGCTCACATCCACCCACAAGCATTTTGTGTGGTTATCACAGGAAATCGGGACTAAAATTGAGTTAAAAATGCAAAAGAGCATGTCAGGACGCCCAAAGCCGTTTCGACGCGCATTTGGCCATCTTGATATGCACCTGGTCATTTCGACGGGTACAAAAGACCCCAAACAATTATTGGTGACAATTTTTTTATTGTCACTTTTATATTTTATCACTAATATTTTTTTTATGATGATTATGTATGGATTTTTCTGAAGAAATTAATAAAAAAAAAGTATATATATACAAATTATCTTTATTAATAATTAATCACATAAATATATATGCAAGAATTTAGTGACATAGTAGAAATTGTTGTATATAATCATTATATGTGTACTAATATTAATTGTTAGAAGTGCCAACTTATGTGCAATTTCAATGAATATAAATTTGTGAAAATTGTTTTTCTAACAAAATAAATATTATTATAACTTAATACATATTATTTTTGACAATTTTACTTGAACCAAAGCTATCGCTATAGAAATGTTACTGATTTGTAGATATATAGTTCCAATTTAAAATATTAAAGTTTTTCACGTAATTCTAAATCAAAATTGGGAATTGCATTCATTATAGTATCTATTTACTCTTTTTAGGAGATGATATGGCGCCACTCAGATTCGAATCGAGATGCTCTAGCACTGCTTCCTAAGAGTAGTGTGTCTATCAATTTCACCATAGCAGCTTGACTTAAACTTATAATAAACTATGAGTAAAGCAATCTTCTAAATTTAAGAATTAAATTTTATAAATGTTACACCTATTACAAAGAAAACTGTAAGATGGCAATAATTCTGATTCGAGTCCCCATTTGGATGATCTACAGTCTACATTTGCTCTAGGAGAATGAACCTTGGTCGTAGTCATGCACTAAAAGGGATGTCGAGTTCCTGCTAAATAGGAGGCCATCGGCTATCTAGCATGCAGCAATAGCATCAATGGTTGGCTTTTCAGACTTCAATTTTTTTTTTCTTGATTCATCCCGCTAAAAATATAATATCATTATAATATACATGACGTCCATCTTACTACTTAATACAGTGCATTGACTATAATATATAATACACCCTTCAAAATTATTTGTAATAAAATAAAAGTTATAGTGCCCTTATTTTGATGGCAAAATAAAAGACATCACTTCAAATATATTAATATATAGTGATGCTTTTTACATTTTCATCTAAATTTTTTGTTATTTTAATTTGTTATAGGGATAACAACTCAGACATCACTATGAATTAGTCTAGTGGGATGGGGTACTAAATTCATTAAACAATATTCAGAATTCGAATTTTAGAATTATAAATGAAGCAATTAAATCGAAAGGATCACTGCTATAGTAAGTCTTTATAGTACTCAATTTGAATAGTTGATTAATGAATTAAAATAGGATGGCTAAAAAGAAAAAAAAAATCACTCATAGAACATTCAAACTAATCTTTTGAGGTAAGTGCTTAAATCGTGGGCTTTTTCTGATTTTCGTGCCATAATTGGCTAATAATTGATCGGTATAAAACACAAAAGTGTTGGCTAAAGACGGCTGCTTTTCTTAGTCAAATTCTTTATGTGTACGCTACACGCCTACACCTAGTTCTAGCTAGTTCAAGTCACCGAAAACACTAAAATATATCCCGAATAGTGGAAATTAAAACGGTGCAAGTAAAAAGTCAAGTCATCAATATTGATGCTCTCTGTATTAAATTTATAACACTTGCTTTTACATGACCAGAGTACTAGTATGATCTCACCTGTACGTTTATAAATGAGGCTACTTTGGAATCTTGAAACACATACGAGAGTAGACATGTAATAATCTGAATCTGTTACTCACCTACGTGTTCAAACTCGTCTTTTTGGCCTGATTTTGATATATATACGTATATATATATATATATAGATAATATGTAATAATGTAATAATAAATAATATGTATAACATTATAATAATAGCAATAATGTAAGAATTGTCACTATTAATAATATGTATATATCAATTGATAATATCTTTTATTTTGTTACTAATTAAATATATCTCATGACAAAATTTAAATTTTTCCATTGAATTATTCAAAAGTGACAAGATTAGCATTTTAAATTATAGGTATTTATAATTAGTGACGCCCTTATAGTGATAGTTTAATGACAAAAATATTATTCCTATTTTATGAGATTTGATCTAGTGACACTAAATTGTCATTATACAAATGTCAGTAGTCAATAATAATAACTTAGGTAATATTTTTGTTCCTATTGATATTATGTAAATAATTTTTGTCACAGAAAAGGAAAAAATTATTGTCACTAGCTAAATATATGTAATCAGTAACATGTTTTACGTTATCGCTAATTGCTAAATTCTTTTGCTTGTTGTGGTGTGTGTCTATATATATATATATATAGAGAGAGAGAGAGAGCTAGGAGAATATACTAATATAGACTATAGTGGTAATTGTGTCATTACATGATGAGTTATATTAATGATTCAATGCACCCATTAATTTAATCAATCAATAACTAATATTTATATATATATATATATATATATATATATATAAATCAAACTCAAAACAATTCAAAGAACTCGGCTAAAAAATATAAAAAAAGAAAGAAAAATCAATAAATACGCACACGTGGAATAAGATTAAACTCAAAGTCTCACACTTATTGAGCCTTCTATCTTGACAATTATGCTAAAATCACATCAGCAATTTCGGCACTACATGAAAACTTTCATTTCATCAATATATGTCAAAATGATGGGTGGATTAATTTTATGATCTATAAAATACTATATGAAAATGAGTAAATTAATAACAAGATAACAAGCAATAATAAAAAAATTATTATTAATTATTTATATTTGATAATAAAAAAATTGTTGCAAGATCACTTTGCACAATATTTATAATAACAAGATGGTATCTAAAATGTTACCAATAATAATTATTGTTATATTTATAGCAGAAATTAAATCTTGTCATCATTAAATAATTAAATAAATTTAATTAATGACAAAATATAAATTATTATCTCTTAATATATATATATATATATATATATATGTAACCATTAGTATCTATGATCAGCTAATGAACACGAAGGTTTTTTTTCAAATTTGACTTAAAAAGGTGGAATGTTTAAAAATCTAACATGTAAAAAAGATGCTTTATAAAACTAACTTAACTCGCCAACACAGTTGGCGAGTTTATTAAAATATTAATAAAATTTGAAATAATTTATTACATTTTGTCAGCGAAAAAAATAATATTAAAATATTAAAACTCGCCAAGATTCTTGACGAGTTTTGTAAAAAAAATAATAATAAATTTAATGTGTAAAAGTTTCTGACGAGAAGTACATGAATTTAAAAAAACATATTAAATAAAACTCGCCAAGATTCATGGCGAGTTTTCTAAAAAAAAATAATAAATTTAATGTGTAAAAGTTCTAACGAGTAGTACATGAATTTAAAAAATATATATTAAATAAAACTCGCCATGAACAATGGCGAGTTTCAGCCAAAAAAAAAAAGGAAAAATCGAAAAAATCGCCAAAACCCATGGCGAATTTTAAAGAAAGTTTTCTGACAAGTTGTACTTGAATTGAAAAAATAAAATAGAAAAATCAAACTCGTCGTGAAGCACGGTGAGTGTCAGCCCAAAAAAAAAATTGGGAAAATCGGAGTTCTCGCCTTTTGGCATGGCGAATTTTAAAAAAAAAATTCCGTTGACAAACTCGCTAAAATGGTTGGTGAGGTATTGGCTATAAATAACCGTGGTGCAAACCATTTTTTATCATCCATATTCAAGTCTTCCCCTATATCAATTTTTAAGTCGCTCTGTTCTAGTTGCTTTGCTCAATTTTTCTGTTCTGCAGTCCCATATATTTTCATCTATTTTTTTCATAAATAAGATGGAATATCTAGGTATTGCTATACATTATGGAGGCGAAATAAATCATTCAAATTACTTTATTTCGTATGATCGTCCACCGATTTGATCAACTTGGATCAGTCGATTTTCAACATTTGTCGATGTTGTTGACGTAGTCTACAACACAATAGGTTTAGATAGGAATTGTTTCAATCTCAGAATATTTGGTGCATATTTTGTCTGTAGAGATCCTCCTATGGAAAATATTTTGCCTATCAATGATGATTCGTCATTATCTTTTTTTACCAATCCACGATCGAAACTTGAAGTGTTGCAACTGTTTATTGAAACAGAAGCAACCGTTCAAACTGCTACAATCGAAATGGAACGGCAACAACCAAGTGGGATTTATATGCCCCTTGTCACAGAAGGCCTCCGGAATTTCAATTTGAATGAGTTTCCAACAGATGTTTCCGGGTCTGTGGATCCATCATTTAATGTGTATGAGTTTTAGAACGACAGAGCAAATTACACTGGAACATCGGTGTACCCAGACGAAGGTCCGTCGAACCGATGTGGGCCATCTGAGGGTGCTCCTGAACCAGAAAATGATTCTGCTCCAGACTATTATGCAGATAGCTTCCACAATGAGGAGTTGTCAGATTCTGACTCGGGTAATGATGAAGACATTAACGACGAGGAGAACGCTGAGATTGAAGCTGTAGAAGAGTTAGCAAATGAAACGTTGGAGAACGAGTCGTCTCCACCACCCCCAACTATTTATGTTGAGGAGACACAAGTGGAGCCAACAATGCCTTTTGGAGCAAATGCACCGCATCTTCATCAAATTTTGCCATTTTATTTGAACACGACTACGGAGATTTTTGCAGATTCCATGGACTTGCCTACTTGTCCCGCCAGATACTACGATCCAGCGAAGGGAAAGCTTGTATTGGGCATGGTGTTCAAAAATAAAGGTCATGTAATGGCTGTTGTGAAGGAATATCACATCCAGTGGGCTAGGAGAGAGTTCACCATTTGTCGTAGCACTCCACAGTTTTGGATAGTGTCTTGTAAGCGTGGAGCTGAAAGTGGATGTCCATTTTTGATGCGCGCATCACTGAAAAAAATAAAGCATATTGGAGGATCAGTGTTTACAACTGTGACCACACATGCTTTGTACCAGGTAGGTCTACCGATCATGCAAATCTCGATACAAATTTTATTGCCGGAATGTTGGTAAGACATGTTAGAACGAATTTTGATTATCCTATTAAGAGTGTGACTGACTTGGTGGAAGATAAATATAAGTACACTATATCTTATGAAAAGTCATATCATGGTCTACGACGTGCACGTCAAATTGTGTATGGCACGTGGGACAGCTTAGTTTCTAAGCTTCCAAGGTACATGGCAGCATTGCAAAAATGGAACCCAGGTGCTGTGGAATTTTAAACACGTTGTTGTCACTGATTTTATATATTATTTGTTAGACACAAAATTAAAATATTTTTGTGGTCATTTTCACCATCCTCATGGTTCGGGAGTCGAAGGTAAACAGATGATACACTACGTCTTCTGGGCTTTCAAGCCTTGTGTAGATGGGTTCACACATTGTCGACCACTGATTAGTGTGGACGATACTCATCTATACACGAAGTACAAACACAAGCTCCTAGTTGCTACGGCAATGGATGCAAACCAACAGATTCTCCCACTAGCGTACGCGTTAGTAGATGATGAGAACCTAGCATCTTGGAGTTGGTTCCTAGAGCTCCTGAGTAGATATTTCGTGCGAGGAGAGCGCACAGTTTGTCTCTTGTCAGATAGGCACCACGCCATCATCAGTGTTGCACAACGTATTAGAGCTTTCAGTGAGCCACTTGGTTGCCACCGATTTTGTTTGAGGCATGTTTGCTCTAACCTTAATTCTAAATTTAAAAATGTGCAATTGAAAGATTTAGCATTCAAGGCGGGAAATGCTCAAGAGATAAGAAAATTTGAGCGCATTATGGAGCAACTCAAAGCTATGAATGAGGATGCGTTTAATTATCTGGATCGAATTGACAGATAAAAGTGGACTGCAGCTTTCGATGGAGGAAGACGTTGCGGTATCATGACGACAAATATGTCAGAATGCATCAATGGTGTGTTAAAAGGTAGTCGTCGTCTTCCAATTACACCTTTGGTGGAGCTTACATATGTTCG
>CM047880.1:3855679-3950813 GCA_026212405.1 Petrea volubilis
ATATAAATTATTATTTCTTAATAAATATATATAACCATTAGTATCTGTGATCAGCTAATGAACACGAACCTTAGCTTCAGAGGTGTAGGAGCTTGGCGCCTACAAATCATGACAGTGTATATATGTAGATGATGTATATATACACTATTATACATAAATATATATATATTATGTTATTAATATTATTTTTTCTTAAGTGACAATTAACCACCATATCGTTTCAAAAATGATTGCACCTATTTTGCCATGTGACTATCGAAATAGAGAAATGCGGGCCATTGACGTGACAGCTATTTTGTTGCTTAGTTTGCACATCAACGTCTAGATATCTTCCCTAGGACAAGTTAATCTTTTCTGCTGAAAATGACAGGTTGAGCTTTTGATGAATAGGTTGTTAAATAATATATATATATATATATATATATATATATCAGTAAAGTTTTATTGGGGAAAAAAAAGTTTCGATTTAGAGAAGAAAAACATGAATAATCAGATCAAGAAATTAAAATAATTAATAATATCATATAGATATGTCCTGTATGCAGAGAAATATATAGGCGAAAACACAACGGGAAAATTCTTGCCTGACTTTAGTTGGACTGCACCTAATAAATTACATAGTAAATATCGTTATACAAATGTAATTAATTAATCTCTTTAATACACACACACACACATATCAATCATATAATAAATATAATTCATTGTTATGTAATTAATTTTGATATGATCGAATCCTGTTTCATACCCAAAAAGGAGTAAAAGATTACGTGTTGCATGGATCAAATAGTAGAGTAGCTAAGCTAGGGTTGAAAAATATGCCAAGTTGTTCTAACAATTTGCGTTTAAGTTATCTTGGCGTGTGGATCTCAACTCCTAGTTCCCATTTATTTATTAATTTTCAAAATCTGCCTATATATGTATGTATATTAACAATTTCTTTTTCATAGTATTTATTGTCTCAAAATGCAAACATGCATATAACATTCAATTTTATCAGAATAAAGTTGTTTAATTGGACTTTGAACAATTTTGAATTGTTTTTCATTTCCATAAGCTTCCAACCTCTACAACCAGTTAATTTTTTGAAAATATTAATCTCTTTAAGAAAAAAAAACAAGAAGAGAACCCCAAGAGTTATTACCATATCAGAATATTGGGATTTGGTTTCACGTCGTGGTTGCTTGAAGCAGTCACGTTTCAGCTCTAAATGACCTGAGTAGTTAATTAATTTAATAGCATTGGCTTTATATTTTTTTTTCCCTAATCATTTGGTTCCTATTTATTGACTGACTAATCCAAATTGAGTACTGTTGAGACCCATTATGGGGAGACAACTCTCTCAACCCAGTTATTCCATTCACAACACCAGGATTCGATTATGAATGTTGCCTAAATGATCTAGTATCCCATCTCCACTAGATCAACTGATATATATATATTTTTTTTTGGCATTAATTTCACATAACAAAAACATATGCTACGATTTTGAAATCTGCTAATCGTGGTGAGATACGTCATGGTCGGCAACTTAGTAGTTTACATTAATTAGAATGTTGTCGCGGCAATAATATATGCATGTACACACATATATATGAATTACGATATATATATGCGTGTGTGTGTGTTTGCATGTGTGATGAGATATATAAGTAAATGAAGGTTACTAGTAGCAATATATTATCAACTCGGGCATTTAAGACATGAAGGTTGAGTATTCAAATCTCTCTCTTTCTCTCTCTCTCTCTCTCTCTGTAAGAGAGAGAGAAGAGATTAAGCTTGAAAATATTTCAAGATTCCATGTGATAGAAAATAAGATAAAGAAAAAGAAAAAAGATCATCTATGAACTTAAACAACTATATATTAAACTTGACTTGAAAATAACACAGTATGATATTCGGCTTTTAGTCAACGTAAATGAACGACTCAATAAAATAGAACAACAATATTTAAGTATTAACAAAATTATGGTTTGTTAGTGTATAAAAGATCTTTGATCACCATGAAGCAACTAAATCACTTTCTTTCTTACTAATCACTTTCTTTTTTTATTCAGCAAATAAATTAATCAATCACTTTCTTTAATTTGGACGTCAATTTATTGCTCCAAAATTCTTCTAAAAGCACATGCCCCTTGTTCTTGATCAATTTCAAAATAAATCACTTTCTTTTGTGATTTAGTTAAAAAAATAAATAAAATCACTATCTTTCTTACTAAATCAATTTCGTTTATATTCAGCCAATAAATAGACCACTTTCTTTTGTACTTCTATTTATTGCTTTAAATTCGTCTAAAATGCATGTGTACCTTGTTCTTGATCAATTTCATATGATTAAATGGGTGATGACAGTTTAAATTTAAGCTGAAAGTTTTGCTTTAACCCTCCGTTTGGTTCTAGAATTTTGGTAAAAAAAATGGGATAGAAAATTTTTTATTTGCTTTAAATGATAGTACTCTATGCTTTCATTTTTTATCCTTTCCGTTTTCCTCCCACTTTTTCTTACCAAGATCCTTGTTCGAAACATAGCATAAAGGTCAAATAATATCATAAAACAATAAAATAAAACAGCAAATTAAGACATTTCAGTAAGCATATGTGGTCAATTTAATTTAAATTCTTTTAATGAATTTTATCTTTAATTTGTTTGTTTTTGAAAATAGCGTATATAAATTATCAAATTTGTGTATATATATATATATATATATAAATGACAGAAGGTGGAAGTGATTGAACATGTAAACCTAGAAATACAATTTGCGTTACTTTTATACAAAACTATTGAAAACTTTTACAATCTTGACTTTGTACTTTAGCCAATTAACATGACCTGCTTTTTTCTTCAATCTCAACGCCTGGCTCTTAAATAAACATAAAACATGGTTCCAATGCATAATTAAACAAGATGAGTTGACTTTTAGGATAAAATAAGATTGTTATTTATTAACATTAATATCAAGTTCTATATTCATCGAAGTACCAATTCCCACATTAATTTATTATTGAAGTCGGCAAAGCATTAATTTGCAGGAATTTATCTTACTATTGGAATCAGATCATTAATAACTATTGCGCCCTTCGTCAAAGAAAATATTGTGACGGAGAGAGTACTTCGTTACTGATATAAGACATTAGCAACGAATTCTTAATTGAATTCTATTAAAATAAAACTAAAGTAACAATTAATAACGAAATATTTATTAACGAATTGTAGCCACTGAAATTTGTCACAAAGCTATTTCTCGACTACTTTTTCATTTTTATTTTTAATCTTCTTATAACCAATAATTGATACCTTAACGTGTTATATCATTTCAGTCAAACACTCAAATTGATCAATCATATTATATATATATATATATATATATATATATAATTATATAGTTGGATAATCCCCAAGAGTTTGGAGAGTTTGGCCTAATTAGGGAATTAAGTCAGGCCCAATTAATAATTGCTCAACATGATGATTTAAAGTCCAATACATAATATCAAAATGGGAATATTAATTGTAAAAGTCCATCGGGTTGCCTTTTTATCTAGGATTGATAATGGGTCCGACTTGGATCAAATTTGTAAAACTCAAATCCGAATCCCCTTAGTTGTCTCAATATATGAATCCGACCCGAATCCTATAAATTTTATATCAATATCAATTGTTATAATGTTCGCATCCAATAAAAATTCAAAACCCAGTGAAAAATCCGATCCAATAACAACATAAAGAAATTGTAGTCTTTAAATCAAATAATCATAGAAAAAAAAATATATCCTTTATGCAAAACAAAACAAATTTAAAAAATAGAAAAATATTTTAGAATATGTATGATAACTGTACATTATTTTGTTAAAAAGGATTACCTTGAAAGATTAAAAATAATATATTATTAATTATAATAACGCATATGTTACACTCTATGTAAGTGTAGTTATAAATATTATATACATAATTGTTTTTAATCTAAAATAATATAATATTAAAATTCGACTGGATCTTTAACGGATCGGATCGCTTTATTCTATATCTGATTCACTTATTTTGGATAATGGATATTTTAATTGGTCGCATATGTTAAAATTCAAATTTAACTTGGATCGCATTTGGATTAGAATTCACTCCGCTGATAGCCCTACTTTTTTTTTCCCTATGACAAGAATATAAATCTAAAAATATTAATCTTTCCAAGAACTTATGATTTGAACGGAGAACTTATGATAATCATAATAGTGATTAAAAAAACTTTTTTTTCTAAATTTATTGCTCTTATTACAATAAAATAAAATTTCACCATTTCTGTTTAAAAATATTTATATACTTTCTCAACTTTTTAATTATTTTTTCATTTGTCATCAATCAAACAATGAAAATAATGATTGATCTGTAAATAGTTTTGTTCTATGATATTAAATATTGGTTTTAATTTCATTAATGAGTATTAGTTTTAGTCTTTTAACCTAAAGGGAAAAAAGGAAAAACCAACTAAAGAATAAGTCATTATATGTGTTAATTTCAGTGGTTCTGATTTAATTAGTTTTATTTACTCAACAAAAAACGGAAAAAGAAAAAAAAAATAGAAACATGCAAGCCATTATGTTAACATACAGTTAGTTGGTTTATAGATAGTTAGTAGTAAGGTGGTACACTCGATACGTATGTAAAATTAAATATATATATATATATATATAAATTAATTATGTACTTCAATTTTAGTATTTATTATAAGTTTTATAATATGAATAAAAACTTTTTTAATATTTATATATAAAAATAGCTCGGCTCTGTCAAACTTATCAACCATTTGTTATATATATATATATATGTGTGTGTGTGTGTGACGATCAATTTATTTATTTAATTTATTTGCTACTTTATTGTTAGGCTAGCACCCGGATCAAATAGTACATTTATTTTAAATAGGCAACAATAAATTGATAGAAAAAAGAACGAAAATTTAAAATGATACAATATTTATATGGTTCAGCTAATCACAAGCCTGCATCTACGGGCAAGGAGCGATTCCACTATAACAAGATTTATAGAAATTAGAGAATATATTCTCTAATTAAACCCGAAACTCTAATGCTATGTTTGGAGCATGGATTTTGGTAAGGAAAAATAGAAGGAAAATAGAAATGATCAAAAATGAAAGCATAGAATACTATAATTTGAAGCAAAGATAAAAATTTTCGTTCTATTTTTCTTACCAAATTCCAAGAACCAAACTGAGGGTAAGACAACAACTTAACAATTCTCTCATAAAGAATTTATCTCTCAAGTATTTCTCAACTCTCTATTTTTCAAAGCTCTTAAATAATCTCACTTGTCTTGAAAGTTCTCTACCTTCTTCTCATTTCAAATGAATGCCTAAGCTCATCTATTTATAGATACGTAAGTTGGCAATATATATTGAATCATAAGAGGATGAGTTCAATTTGAACTTTACTTTATTGTATAAATTGAGACCATTATTAAATTCAAGTCACAATAATATTTGTATATTTATTTTATTTCTAGCAGCCATATGGGAAAAGTTGCAAAAGTTGACGATCAATTCAAAGACACTATATGCTTCTAGGTAGAATAGATTAATAAAGCGAATTTTCAGTTCGAGGCTTGTGATTAATCCAAGTTTTAATAATCTTGTCAACTTTATTTTTGTCGGACAAAAGCCTCATTTTTCCTTTTTTTTTTTCTTTTTCTTTTTCTTTTTCTTTTTCCACTTTATTCTAAATGGAATTTCAAAGTCATACAATTGATTTTTTGGGTACCACACGTAGTAGAATCACAATAACCTGGGATGTCTTTCTTTTATATATATATATATATATATATGGTTTTGTCCTATCTTCATGAAAGAGCACATGAATAAGGGGCCATTTGGATAGGCATAAAAATTGTTGCTCAAGTTTTTTTTTTTTTTTTCCGGTAGAACTTTTTTTTTTTGTTTAAATTAAATAGTTTTGCGTTTGAATACAGCAATTAAAATACTTTAAAAGATGTTTTATTTAAAATTATTATGAGTAACTTCTAAAAAAAGCCCCCCTTTTTGGCTTTTTTTTTCCCTTCTAATTTATGGCTTTTTCTAAAAACTCATCCAAACACAATGATTTTTGCTCTGAAGTGTTTTTTTTATTTCCTTTCAAAAAATAAATACTTCTACTCTAAAAAAAATCCTTCCAAATGGCCTCCAAGTAGATTAACCTCAAACAAAAATATTGGATACTTAATCGTCGCAGATATTTTAACAAAAGCCAAATATTGTATAGTTTATGTTAAAATTGGAACCTGGTCTTAAATTTGGTTCACACCAAAATTGGATCGGTTTAGATCTCTTTCCTTTTTCTTTTTGGCTTCGCTTTTACAAAATAGTCTTTTACATTAGTTATTTTAGGAAATAATCTCTAATCAATCTAAGTAAAAAATAATAAATACGCAAGTTATCTGAACTATATTCTCTTTTTTTTTTTATTATTTATATAATACATCTAACTATATTCTTTTATAAAACACCCAAACTTACTATGCCTAAAATCAAACATAACCCAATATAACCCAATATAACCCATTTCTTGGACTATTACATTACAAAAACATTATTCTAATATATCCTAATTTCATCTTTTATTAGCGGTCATGATTTCTGCCAGATGCCCGATCCGTACTCCACGATCAGCTATATCTTTTTTCAAAGCAAGTATTTTTTAACACGTCTGGCATCCAATCACACACTAT
Organism: Petrea volubilis; assembly: GCA_026212405.1. Taxonomy (NCBI): domain Eukaryota; kingdom Viridiplantae; phylum Streptophyta; class Magnoliopsida; order Lamiales; family Verbenaceae; genus Petrea; species Petrea volubilis. The sequence continues at coordinate 3,862,410 of CM047880.1, forward strand.
AACAGAACATAAAACACCAAAAAAAAAAAACAAAAAAAAAAAGATCCAGAGTGACACGGGTCGAAACAATTACCAACCAACTCAATTGGGCTTCCGACAATTCTTCCTTATCTCACCCTGCGATCCGGTGAGTGGACGGAAGTTGCCCATCCTGATCATGGCCGCGGCGAAGTCGTTGCTGAAGGCTTTAGGGTTCTTGCTATACGACTCGACGAGTGAGGCGGTCAACCCCCCGTTGTAGAGAGCTTGATCGGAGTGCAAGAGGCCCTTCTTTTCGATGAGGTTGTTGAAGTAACTGTTGTCGAAGGTTGTTGGTGTTTTGAGGTCAAGAGGGGCTAGATTGCTATCTCCTGAGCCATTTGTCCTAGGGCATTCGCCCTGTCTGGTCTTAGCAAATGAAGGATCAATGTTGGGTTCGTTGTAGATCCGGGCTCTGAAAGCTAAACACCTTGCTTGCCCTATGGTGTGTGCTCCTATAATTGTAACAATATTATTATTGCATGAAAAGAACTTAAATTTGATGGTGGAGACAAAATTATAGTTTACGAGAAATTGCTTTCCTAAAGTATAAATATTTTCAACATGATTGAAAATTAATTTGAAATGATTATGTAAGGTCACATGTGCACCTATGCAGATCATATATATATACTAGTCTTATTCGGGAGATCATTAGTTCTAAATTATGCGAGTTCATATATAATTTTACTTAAATTTATATTATAAATTAGTAATAGTTTAGTCTCTCTCATCAATAAGTTGGCCAGATTTAACTGAGAAATACTTGCATGAATGGCTTAGTAAAATAACCTTCACATGAGTGTCTTATGATAAAGTTTGATAGAAAATTCATGAGATGTTGAAGAATTTAAATAAATATATAATTACTCTTCATCTTTAATAGAAACTTTTAGATAGATGGTCATTTAATATGCTATCAAAGTCAAAAATCCGAATGTACGTGCGCAAGCGTGTTAATGAATTTAAATAAGTGTATAATGACTTTTCCTTTCTAATAGTTTAAGATTTTAAATGAGGTGGTCATTAAATATGGAATTCTTTTGAAGAGTCGGTCACATAAATTATTAAAATGTGACAAATATTTAAACCTAAGGGACTAAAATGATCGTACTATAAATTTTAGATTCGTAAATTACATTTTATTTATTTATTTATTTTCGAGCAAGTGTTTTATAGGTAGGTAATAACCTGATAAGACAACCAAGTCCTTAGTCGAGAGGCCAACTGCTTGAAACCTATTGATGAGGTTGCTAAGTGTAGAAGTCGAGGCTGGGAGCACTCCACTATTTGCAGCAGCAAAGCTGGCTGTTTTCGAATCTCTCCTTGCAACTTTCACATCCCAATTTGGCCCTCCAAGCTACAAATAATTACATCAAAAAATAAAAAAATATTAATAATAATTTAAATAAACATTCTCATAATTATCCATTAATTTACACTCAAAATGCGTGATAAAATACGAATGATATGTAGTAAGAGATAATAAACATCATTTATTTATTAGGTAACAATATCTTGTATTTTATGACAATGATATATATGATCGAACATTAACTGAAAAACATCATTATTAATAATTAGTAATACATTTACATTTACAACGATAATAAACATTAGAACCAAAAATATTCGAACAATATTTTCGTTGCCATCATAGATACATAACTCGATTATGAAACATAGCAACTTCATTGTAATCTTTCTCCTTCTTAAGCTTGTGAAATTCCTTTCTTGTTTTGACAATAAATTTAATTTCTTGTACCGTTGTTTATAAGCTACAATTTTTTTGTCATCCATCAATATATTATCACCATTTTTTTTTCTTGCAATTCTACTTGCAGAAAGTTAAGAAATTATATACTTAATTACAAAATATATTTAAAACAAATCAAAAAAAAAAAAAAAAAAACCATAAGAGTCACCTGAAAAACAGAATCGCGAGCAGCAATGGCTACAATATCAGCACAAGAGACGACACCGGGGCACACGGCTTCCACCTTCGACTTTATATCATCAATGACGTTATAACCCCTAACGTTCAAGTTGGGATCTGCAGTCTTCTCGCCGGTGAAAGAAGATGTGTCGTCCAGTAGTATCGATGCATCGCAGCCCTGTCGATTAATAATTCAAAATAATTACTATAATTATTTGTCAATTATTCGATTAATGTTTCTAAATTATTTGTTATTTGTTATTTTCTTTTTCTTTTTCTTTTTTCATTCTGTAGCTAGAAAGTGACATTTGTGATTTGTGCAATAATAATGTGATCAGGTTGTGGGTCATCAATCAGTCCTGTTTGCCTTCGTCATCTATGTATGGCCTCAAGTACTTGTGACATGGAGCTTTCATCGTTCAACTAACTGAATTAGGATCATCTTGTAACATACATACATATATACATATATATATATATATTCTTGTTAAAGTATATGGGTTCGTAGAAAAGAAGTTTATATTGATAACATATATGCTTATATTAATGTAAGGATTTCACTGAAATTTCTAGTTAAGTCCAAGAAATTTCACTTTAATCGAGTGGAATATACAACGTTCTTATCATTTCCATTCATTGTTTGGGAAAACACATACGAAGTGTTAGCTAAACATCCAATTTGAAAAGAAGATATGATAATTAAAAATTCTAATTCATCAACGTGCAAGTAAGATACCCGTACTAAATTCTTCCACACACTTGCTTTGGGCCCCATGTAGACACCAAAAATTTAAATTGTATCACATCTTTAATTTGTACTATTCGACTCATAGGTGGGATGAAAAAGCAAGTTCATTTAAAAATTTTCTTTTTGCGAGTATATACAGTGCATTTGTGTGTATGTGCGCGTGTGTCATTATAAGAATTTGTAACACATTCAGTAATGAAAATTTGCGAAAACACATATTCAGTAATGAAAATTTGTAACAGAAAAAAATTGTCTCACATTTAGTGGATTAGTGATAGAATTTAATGTAAACAGAATTAAAAAGACAATAAATAACAAGACATTCACTAACTTATATGTTATGAACTAAATAAATCACAAAATACTAAATTAATAATGTATTAATTTGTCATTGAAGAGAATGCATGTATTCTAATAGTGTGTGTTCTGTGCAAAGTGAAAGCGAGAATCACTTGAACGAAGCAGTCGTGGAAGTGGAGACGGAGCAAGGAAGCGCCCATGCGTTTTTCCTTTGCCACGGCCGATTTAATCACTGAGTTGACAATGCTAAACACATTTGGACATGTCTTTTCGTAAAACTCACTGGACAATTGGGCAGAGGAGCTGCCTAGAAACAGTCCTAAAATAACTAGTAAATTGAGAATTATAGCCATTATTGAAGATGAGGAACTAAAAAAGCAAGAATAAGAAGAAGCAAGTAATCAAAGGATAACTTTTGAGCTAGTTTGCGTTATCAAACATGCATTGCATAATCGAGGGTTATATATAGGGTGCAAATGTAATAGTTCAAATCTTCATCAAACAAAAAAAAAATGTAATAATCTTCACCTTTTGCCGCCTAATCACGTGGACTATTATGCATGGCCAAAATCCTAGCTATATGACCATATATCGCCCACAGGAATTGGATACTCGATCTTTATATAGTTGAATAATAAATAATCAAAAATGTTAATATAATCAATGGATAATTTTTCACCCTATTTTTCTTTATGTTGGAATATGGGACTTTATTAAATCGACTTAAATGTAATTAATTATAATCTTTTTTGTTTTGCTTAAATCAAGATGAATTTGATCTTGACTTCATATATAATTTATATATTTTTGAACTTGTTAAAACGATGCGACTCTTATCTCAAAACTCCACTGAAAACATCAAAAATACAATTTGCAATTAGGCCGAGCTTGATGAAGGATGCCTTTTATTAAAATGATACATATCTAAAGGATTATTTATAGTTTTTAAAACCAAAGTGCCTAATTTGTAATCCACCATAACTCAAGGGGTGTAGGCATAATTTAACCTAAAAAATAAATGGAGCTTAACAATAATTGATGTAAATGAATGATTAGAAATTTTAAAAAACAATGATGAAAAAATTTCAATATTAGTCCCATAAATTAGGAGGTTTTGGCAAGAAACGTTTCATGTTTTTTAAATTAGTAGTTAGAAATAATTCCACGAGTAGTTAACATTTGTTGCATTATTAGTCTCTCTGTTAGTTTATTAATTGAAAAGCGTGTTTGTATTAATTTACCGATTGAAAATGTCATCCCCTCTCGGCTGTTAGTATACTAATTTAAAAAATCATTCATTCATTACGTTATGCCATTTGGGATTTATTTCACAATTTTGAACCATCGTTAGTTATTCAACCAAAAATTCTGTGATATATTTGTGCTGAAATTCTATTAAAGCATATTTAAAATAGTAATCAATAATACAACATATGCTAACGAATTTGGGACGGACAAAATTCGTTACAAAACTATACAATCTGACAAATTTTGTGAAATTTATAATGAATTGCTCTGTTAGTGAATAAAGTACTCGTGCAGTTGATTTGATGCCCACGTGGATTTTTCCATCAATAAACTAATGACGGATTTATGGATATTGTAATAAAGTGTTTAACTTGTGAAACTATTTTAGTTATTTTTTTATAAATATAATTAAATTATTTTAGATATTTCAAAAATTATAAAAACTATCTTGCCCAGTCCATAAGTTAGAAGACTAAATTTTAATTCCCCATGAATGATTAAAAAGAATGGTTTTGTTCATATTACCCGACTGGGTATAGTCCAACTAATATTTTTAGTTATTGAATTTGAATATTATAATATTAAAAAATATTAAAAAATATATATATATAACATTATAATATTCGATCTAATAATTAAAAATTCAATTGGACAGTATCTACCCTCCCAAAAAAAATAGTTATAGAAAAAGGATGGAAACACAGGTTGAGAAAATTATTCGGACCACTTTTAGTTACAAATAGAATTTGCCCGGGCGGTAATGGAGGTCTATTCAAGATAACAAGCAAGATTGGACATAAAGGCATTGATGATAATGAATTTTAATAGTTGTACTCGTCAAATAAAGACACATGCAAAAGTTAAAAATGAGAAACTTTGACCTGTCTAAGCATTGAAAAATCTATGCTGCGTTAATTTGGCATTTTCTCGCTAAAAGTTCCAATTTATGTGCGTAAGTTATGTCGTCTCTTTGAACGATCTTAGGGAAGTTTCTTTGCTTTTAGAGACTAGACTAGAACGCAAAAGGTTCATTAGACGTTCAATGAATCAAATCGAAGCTTAAGATGTCGCGTACTACAGATGCCCACTATAAGAGCGAGCCTTCCAACCCAATCGCTCCATTTATAACTTCAGAATTCAAATAATGAAAGTTGTTTAAGGATTGATTGAGCTTAACCTTAACTAAACTCCACCAGTTTTAAAGAGTATTGAAATTTAAATGTAAAAAATATTAAATGATATAAGTTGAATGACAAATATATTGCAATGATGTTCATTGATTATGTAATTTTTATCTTTAAAATAAAATATTTAGATGATGACCCAAAAGAATTCATCTCCTTTCGAATTAGGGAGGGTAACCTTGGGTCGTGTCCAGGCCAGGTTTGACAAAACTCGAGATCAATCCGTGAAGAATTTGTTAGACCCAAAACCTACCCCAGACTCGGCAAGTTGCACCCACCCATTAGACCTGCTTATATTTTTAAATAAATTCAAAAACATTTTTCAAAACAAAAATAGTATTACAATAATTTTCCAAAGATGAAAAAAATGATTTATCATATGAAGCAATTGAGTTGGAAGGATCGCCACCATGATAGGTCTCTACAGTATCCGATTCAGTTTTATTAGCCAGTAAAATCTGAACCAAGTGGCTAAGAAAAAAATAAATAAATAAAATAATACTGATTACAAAATTTAAAAGCAAAAATATAAAAAACTTTGCCATAAATAATAATAATAATAATAATAATAAGTGATAACATATTTCATTCTGTCTTTAGTGATATTTATTTTGTGACAACAATTGTTTTTTTTGTTATAATATAATTTAATGGTGATAAGAATTCATATTTTAGTTGTCGTCATTGACAATTAATGACACTCCTATGGTGACAATTCAATTACAAAAATATTGTAACTATGATTTTGTGACAAGATATCTATTATCGGGTTTATTGCAATTTTGGTCCATATGTATGTATTTATCCAAATTTGATCATATTTGTTTCAATTTTCCCAATTTTGGTCGATATGTTTCAATTTTTTTCAATTTTGGGATTTTTCTGAAATTCCGTCTAATCTTTAACGGCGAAGGCACGCGAGCCTCACGGGGGACCAAAGTTGAAACATATGGGACCAAAATTGAGAAAATTGAAACGAGCGGCACCACAATTGGACAAAGGCATATTTATGGAACCAAAATTTCAATTAACCCTCTATTATCACTAAATTGTCATTATAGATATATTATTAATTATTAATTATGATATTTTAGACATTATTTTTTTGTCACCGGACAATGTGAAAATAATACTTGTGACAATATAAATTTTTTATCACTAATATATATGAGTAGTGATAATTTTTTTCACTGTCACTTATTATATTGTCATAAATTTACTCACTTTCTCATAACGAACATATCCAATCTATAATTTTTTACTCAATTTTCATTTAAAAGTTTATTCTTCTGAAAACTTATTTAAAATAGAAAACATTATATTCTTTTTCTATATAGCAAAGTCTAATACATCTTCAGTACGCAACTTATTTTTTATGTGAATAAAAATAACGTATCAGATTTTATTCTCTTGTATAGTAATCAAACACATTTCAGTATTCCAGATTAAGTATAAATTGCCGCATCGTTTGTAATCAATTATCAAATCTATACTATTTATTTATCTATATTATTATGTAAAAGAAGAGTCTCCTTTAATAACTAACTTTGATCTGACAAGTTTTTGATCTGTCAATTTTTTTCTTCTTCTTTCTCTCTTGCCTCTCTCTTTTTTAGTCTGTCAATTTCTTTTTCTTTTTTGTTTATTTTATCTATTAGCTATCTTCTTTCACGTTCTTTTTATTTATCTCCTCCTTTCTCTCCTCTCTCTCTCTCTCTCTCTCTCTCTCATCTCTCAATACTTTTCAACATCATTTTTAACTTTATTTGTAATTGGTTCATAAGTTTTTCATTTTAAATTATTTTATTTTTACTTATAGCTAATTTTATAAATCTATTAAAAATAAATAAAAAATATTTTAATAGTATAGATACTACCAAAAATTTAGTATGTCGTTAAATTATATTATTTTTTATTATTTACAATAAAGGAGTGTGTCAATATTATTAGTACTATTTATATAAGTGCAAGAGATATGTAGTAACCACATTTTGATATCTTTAGAGTTTAGTTTGATATCTAATCTCTCATTCCACCTATTTTCTCTCTTTTTCTTCACGTATTTTAACTTTCTCTTATTCTTTTTTCCCTCATCTCACCTTCTACTCTTTTATTTTCTATTTATTTTTAAAAATTAATCTTATTTTAAATTCATTTTTTTTACTTATCATAAATTTGATGAAAATATTAAAAATAAAATAAAATATGTATTCCATTTGATAAATATGTTAAAATTTTTAATATATGTATTCAATACAAATAATTTAATGAATATTTAACTTTATAATTAAATTTAAGTAAGTAATTAAATTATATTTTATTTTTGTTCCACATACGTATCAAATGCGCTCATTTCACTAATACAAATAAATTATCATCTAACTACTAATTACACCTAATCTCTCATTCCACCTATTTAGTTTGATATCTAATCTCTCATTCCACCTATTTTCTCTCTTTTTCTTAACGTATTTTAACTTTCTCTTACTCTTTTTTCCCTCATCTCACCTTCTACTTTTTTATTTTCTATTTATTTTTAAAAATTAATCTTATTTTAAATTCATTGTTTTTACTTATCATAAATTTGATGAAAATATTAAAAATAAAATAAAATATGTATTCCATTTGATAAATATGTTAAAATTTTTAATATATGTATTCAATACAAATAATTTAATGAATATTTAACTTTATAATTAAATTTAAGTAAGTAATTAAATTATATTTTATTTTTGTTCCACATACGTATCAAATGCGCTCATTTCACTAATACAAATAAATTATCATCTAACTACTAATTACCGCCCAAAACACTACCCTCTATATTCATTGAATTCAAATCCCTGACCTGGCCTTCACATCAATTCATCTGTACTTTAAATAAGTTAATGTTTTTTTAGCAGCCCATTAGATCATGACTTATGGTTGAAATTTCGCCCAATGCATTATTAAAAATTTATTTGTGTTGTCATTTCATATAAACAACAGTCCCAATATTTTACGTGCATTACATGCAATAAATTCTGATTCGATCGACAACTTTGAAATCTACTTTGTAAACAGAAATTTCATTGATAGATGTAGTATTAAATCTTTTTTTTAGTGAATCGATTACAAGTTCGTTCAGTGCACCAAAAATTATTGTTTAGATTGGTTATGCCAAATTTTTATAAAATATTAAAAAGATTTTTATAAATTACCCGGGGGGATGGAATTCAAAATTTTCATAACTCAATATAAATTTGAGGGAGGCAACTGCCGCCTTCAGCCCCCTAGCTTCGTCATTGAGTTTATTACATGAATATAAATCATCATTGAATATACCATAAAGTATCAATAATTGTTAACAATTATTACAATTATTAATAAACAGTCAAATTATTATAAAAATAGAAGAAACATTACTATAAAATTGGAATAAAGATCCACAAAACTTTCTAAAAAATCGAACCCAATAGTTTATAATCTTATTGGTTCGATTTCGCGGATTAATCTAGTTCTTCTCCAAGCTGTAGCACTTAAATTATACTCCTCACATATCACATAAAGATCTCAACTGTGGTAAATCAGCTATAGTTTAATTGGATATGATTATATATTCTTGATGTTGAGAAGGAAAGACAAAGTTGATTTGAACTGTCTTCGAGATTTTCCACTCCAGGCTTTCTAGGACTTTTTAATATTTTAACATTTTTTTTTTCATCAATTTGACACATATAATTGATCCCTTATCAAATTGAGCTAAATCGACAACATCATCGTTGTCTTTGAATAAAATATTGTTTTTCTTTAACGGTTTCCCAAATTTTTTTAAAAAAAAAATATTTTAATTGTATTTTACTTCAGTTAAAAACATAATTTTTTATCTACTTCGTAATTTTTCTGATAAAAAAATTAATAAATATTTTTCTAGAAGTTGACTACACCGATGTCGACTTCTACTAAAATATTTTTTTTTCGTTTAATTATTTTTGTGGAAAAACTAATTTTATTTTTTTTTGATAGAAGTCGATAATCAGGATGTTGACTACTGTTGTAACTTTCTCAACAGAAGTCGACAACACTATTGTCGATTGTCAACTTCATTCAACTTTTTTTTTTTAATAGTTGATTTTGCTTGCATGCATGCACGCGAAATGCAAAAGCAGAAATCACGTTGCTACGTTGCAGTGTTGAGTCGCATCATCTTCATTTTTTTTATTGGTCAAAAATTTTGAATTTGAACCGCATGTATATATAAGAATTGTTCTTCTTCATTCAGATGCAGAAGTATGCAGTGGAGCTTGTTCGGAATTCTTCATCGTTCTTGAGTTCTTCTTCTACCCTAAATTCTTCTACCATAAATTATTGTTCCTTCAGTTCTTCTTCGTTCTCTTTAATTTGTAATTTTTTTTGTGTTTTGAGTAGAAGAATAACTTTTTGAAGAATTTTGACAAGGTATGTTTTACTCAAAATTACTTGCATTTGTTTGTAATGATTTTTACGTAATGTGCTCAGTAATAATAGATTTTTTTATTTTAGTGAAACAACATAATGTATAATAACATTGTGTGTACTTTTCATAGGCTAATTATCATTAGCACTATGTTTTAAAAAAATTTGGATTATTATTATTCGACCACATGAAGAAAATTTTTGTAAAAATTGAAAATGTGTTGTGTATCGACCCATTTTTGCAAAAATTTGAAGAAATCGTACCGTAGTCAACTTCCTCAAAAATATGAACAAATCGCCATCACCGTAGTCGACATCTTCAAAAATTTGGGCAAGTTGATTTTTTTTTTTTTTGGATTTTTGGAGTTATGTATTTTTTGTAGTTAATAATTACTGTGGTAATTTTTGGTATTAATAATGTATTTATATTGTTTATTTTTTGTATTATTTTGTAGAATGAATGTGGAAAGTTTGAAATATTACTATGGACCAGAAGACACTCGTATTTTATATGACAAAAAAAAATATCATATTTCTCAACAACTATTTGATGGTTATATAGACCCTGACCAAATCGTTAGAGTTAGGCATTGGGATAAACGAATATTTGACCGAGATGGTGTGAAACTTGATGACAAAGTGAAGAAAACACTATATGATATTAGTTTTTATGGTGTGTACTCTGGTGGGTTTGTTGATTTAGATCAACATTTAATTGCAGCATTGATAGAGAGGTGGCGTCCGCAGACCCACACTTTCCATTTAATGGTAGGTGAGGCTATTGTTACGTTGGAAGACGTAGCGCTTATATGGGAACTACCGGTTGACAGACGTCCAATAATAGGAATAGACAAATGTCCTAATAGGGAAGAAGGGTGGGCAACTTATTGTCATGAACTCCTCGGCTTTACTCCAACTTCAATTAATTTGAAAGGCTCACAATTGAAGTTAAATGCATTGAGAGACTTTGTTAATAATAAAGCAGTTAATAACGCCACCGTACACCTAGGAAGTGTATCAAGTTGCACGGTGTGTTACCTTACTTCATCGGTGGCATTATATGTCCAAATACTAGCGATACCTTGGTTTCGCTGTTTTATCTGCGACATTTGTCTGAAGTAACTGAAGTAATGGTGTTTAGCTAGGGAAGCACTGTAATAGCGCATTTATATTAGGAACTTTGTGATAGTGCCAAAAAAAGAGATTATGGAGTAGTAGGAAGCATTGGCGGCGCGTTGCAATTATTGCAAGTAAAATAAATTTATAAATGTAGTATATATATTTTTATGTACATTTTCACAAGTATTCACTAATAAATTTATTAAATATGGGCATGAAGTCGAATGTTGTGTTCGAGGCTATCAATACCGCCAGTACTGCCCGAATCGCTCGGGCTAATTGTACTAAACAATGGTGTCATCTTACCTCGGGTCCTTTAGGGTGCAAGGTAATAATACCATTAATTATGTTGACATTTTAACCATATAAAATATACAAACATATTGACTTTATATTTGAATATATTGTACAGATGGACTTGTCGTAATTCATGGACGCATATAGTAAGGCACAATATTTGCATATTTAGGGATATGCTAGACAACATGAAACTTAGTGAGGCATTCAATTTGTTAAAATTGTGGCATTTATTATGTGATAGTTTTATATATTCAACTATACTTAATATTTTTCATGTAATTTGTGGTGTAGTTTTCATGGATACTTTATGACTACCAATCAGATTTAATGCATAATCTGCCTCCTTACTTCAGGAAGGAGTACTAGAGGGTCAATTGTCCCTTTCTCAACTATTATATAGTTGAGTAGCATGAGGTATATCAGTGTATACGGTAATTTGGTCAGGTCCAAGATGTTCCGACCAACCCTATAGTACTCTACAAAGTTTACCATAGTACTACTAGAAGAGGTAAAACTAGGCACAACTGGGAGGAAGCCTATGTAGACTATATACGTATGTGGAATGGTAGGCATTGGGAGAGCGCTCATGAGCTCATAATTACTAATCTCAAACGCACCACAATAGGTGGTATGCAAAGCACAAGACATAATTAATTACACCACTAAGTCGAACTATTGAGATTGGGTATCGTCCAACCGAAGTTGAAGCATCGCAAACTGTAGTATGTAAAGAATTTTTAATGTTTTTGAATATCAGTGATGTAATATTAATTAAACCACGATGTCACTCATTTTTACTATTATCGTAGGAGAAGCAAATGCATCAACTTTCATTAAGTTGTGATGCAAAGGGTGAGTTCAGTTATCCTGAATCATACAGGCGCTATGCAGATTCAACCAGAAACTATGTCGAAGATGTATGCTCACTCGCTCAATCAATTAAGTTCAACTAATGGTGTAATTGGAAGACGACATACCCCCTTTAACACATTATTGATGCATTCAGACATATTTATTGTCATGCTACCGCAACGTCTTTCCCATCGTAAGCTGCGGTCCATTTGACTCTGTTAATGCAATCTAGATAATTGAACACAACCTCTTTGATACCTTTTATTTGCTCCATGAAACGCTCGAATTTTCTTATCTCTTGAGCATTTCCAACATTGCTTGCTAACTACTTCAATTTGACATTTTTAAACTTCACATTAAGGTTAGAGCAAACATGCCTAAAAAAAAATCGGTTGCAACCATGTGGCTCATTGAAGGCATTGATACATTGCTTGGCATCGATAATGCCATGGTGCCTATCTGATAAGAGGCAAATTGACCGTTCTTCTCGTACAAAGTATCTGCTCAGAAGCTCTAGGAACTAACTCCACAAAGCTAGGTTCTCGTCATTTACTAACACGGAGGCTAATGGTAGTATCTGTGGGTTTACATCTATCGTTGTAGCCACAAAAAGTTTGTACTTGTACTTAGTGCACAGATGGATATCGTCTACACTAATGAGAGGATGGCAGTGTGGAAATCTATCTATACACTCACTACTAGAAAACAACGATTTAGCAACGGATTATTAGCCACGGACCTAATCGGTTGCCATTAGCTACAGAAAAGGCCACGGATTTAGGAAAAAAACGAAAACATATGGCCACGGATTCTTCGGTGGCTAAACAGACAAAAATCCATGGCCAAATAAATTTAAAAAAAAAAAAACATAAATGTTTTTCCCCAGTAATAAAATAAATTTTTTTTAAAAAAAAATTGGCCTTGGCCACGGATAAATCCGTGGCCAATAAATAAAATTATTTTTCTTTATTTTTTTTTACACAAATTGGCCACGGAATTATCCGTGGCCATATAATTTTTTTTTTTAAAAAAATATAAATATTTTTCTCCAGTAATAAAATAAATTTTTTTAAAAAAAAGGTTGGCCTTGGCCACGGATTTTTCCGTGGCCACAAAATAAAATTATTTTTCTTTTTTTTATGGAAATTGGGCACGGATTTATCCGTGGCCATATAATTTTTTTTAAAAAAAAAACATAAATATTTTTCCCCAGTAATAAAATAAATTTTTTTATTAAAAAAAAAATTAGCCTTGGCCACGGATAAATCCGTGGCCACGAAATAAAATTAATTTTCTTTTTTATGGAAATTGGCCACGGAATTATCCGTGGCCATATAAATTTTTTTAAAAAAAAATATAAATATTATTCTCAAGTAATAAAATAAATATTTTTTTTACAAAATATTTTGAATTGGCCACGGATTTATCCGTGGCCATATACATTTTTTTTGAAAAAACAACATGTTTTTTCCCAGTAATAAAAGAAATTTTTAGAAAAAAGAAATTTGGACTTGGCCACGGATAAATCCGTGGCCAAGAAATAAAATTATTTTTCTTTTTCCTTTTGTTAAAAAGCGGGAAATGGCCACGGATTTTTCCGTGGCCAATAAATAAATTTATTTAAATTTTTTTTTTTTGGATGGTGGCCACGGATTTTTCCGTGGCCAAAAAATAAAAAAAAAATTTTTTTTTGAAAAAGGAGGGTGGCCACGGATAAATCCGTGGCCCTTTAAATTAATTTTTTTTTAATTTTAATTTTAATCGGCTCGCTTAAATCGAGCGGCACGGCATTACGGGGCATTAAAACGTTTGAGTCATTTCAAAATCATCACATTATCGTCACGTATCTTGTATTCTGCCTTGTTATGCGTTGAAACTTGCAGTTTGATCAACGAGAACACGTTTTCCTCTTTCAGTGATATATACGAATGACTTCGTACTACGGTGTCAATGCGCGCTAACGTCAATTAGCTCGCGTAGGAATCACCAATAAAATGGACTTTAGAGCAGATTGATTACTTTTTTAGTTGTATTGCGCCAATCGTACGGTTCCGTATAACCTAATTAGCGAAAAAGCACGATTCGGGAAAAGTCAACTCTCTATTTTGACTATTGGCCACGGATAAATCCGTGGCCAAGTGGTATTTTTAAATTTTTTTTTTTAAAAGCAGGAAATGGCCACGGATTTTTCCGTGGCCAAAAAAAAAAAAAAAAAAATTTTTTTGAAAAAGGAGGGTGGCCACGGATAAATCCGTGGCCATTTAAATTATTATTTTTTTTAATTTTTAATTTTAATCGGCTCACTTAAATCGAGCGGCACGGCATTACGGGGCATTAAAACGTTTGAGTCATTTCAAAATCATCACATTATCGTCACGTATCTTGTATTCTGCCTTGTTATGTGTTGAAACTTGCAGTTTGATCAACGAGAACATGTTTTCCTCTTTCAGTGATATATACGAATGACTTCGTACTCCGGTGTCAATGCGCGCTAACGTCAATTAGCTCGCGTAGGAATCACCAATAAAATGGACTTTAGAGCAGATTGATTACTTTTTTAGTTGTATTGCGCCAGTCGTACGGTTCCGTATAACCTAATTAGCGAAAAAGCACGATTCGGGAAAAGTCAACTCTCTATTTTGACTATTGGCCACGGATAAATCCGTGGCCAAGTGGTATTTTTAAATTTTTTTTTTTTAAAAGCGGGAAATGGCCACGGATTTTTCCGTGGCCAATAAATAAATTTATTTTAAATTTTTTTTTTTGGATGGTGGCCACGGATTTTTCCGTGGCCTAAAAATAAAAAAAAAAATTTTTTTGAAAAAGGAGGGTGGCCACGGATAAATCCGTGGCCATTTAAATTAATTTTTTTTTTAATTTTTAATTTTAATCGGCTCACTTAAATCGAGCGGCACGGCATTACGGGGCATTAAAACGTTTGAGTCATTTCAAAATCATCACATTATCGTCACGTGTCTTGTATTCTGCCTTGTTATGTGTTGAAACTTGCAGTTTGATCAACGAGAACACGTTTTCCTCTTTCAGTGATATATACGAATGACTTCGTACTCCGGTGTCAATGCGCGCTAACGTCAATTAGCTCGCGTAGGAATCACCAATAAAATGGACTGTAGAGCAGATTGATTACTTTTTTAGTTGTATTGCGCCAATCGTACGGTTCCGTATAACCTAATTAGCGAAAACGCACGATTCGGGAAAAGTCAACTCTCTATTTTGACTATTGGCCACGGATTTATCCGTGGCCAAGTGGTATTTTTAAATTTTTTTTTTAAAAAGCGGGAAATGGCCACGGATTTTTCCGTGGCCAATAAATAAATTTATTTTAAAATTTTTTTTTGGATGGTGGCCACGGATTTTTCCGTGGCCAAAAAATAAAAAAAAAATTTTTTTGAAAAAGGAGGGTGGCCACGGATAAATCCGTGGCCATTTAAATTAAAATTTTTTTTTAATTTTTAGTGTGGCCACGGATAAATCCATGGCCAAATCCGTCGTTAAGTGTTCATATATATTGAACACTTAGCCATTTTTCTCCCCACTTTTTTCAGATCTAAAGACCCCCCCCCAGGTACGCCCCTCCTCCCCCCCCCCTGCGTCGCCCCGCTCCTCCCCCCCCTCCCCCTCCCCCGGCGCCGCCACCCCTGCTCCCCCCTCCCCGCGCCGCCACCCCACTGCTCCCCCTCCCCCCCCCCCCCGCGCCTCCCGCCGCCGCCTCCCTCCCCCCTCCCCTCGTTCGCAACCCCCCCACCCCCCGCAGCACCCCACCCCCAGCCGCCCCTCCCCCCGCCCCCAGCCCCTCCCACCGCAAGGAGAAAGTATCGGACTCAGGGTCTAATCGGCATATGCCTCCACCGACCAATCTCAACATCCGTTTAGGTAGTTCGAGATTAGATCCTCCATCCCCTGCCTTAGGGTCCGCCCCATCAACGCCGATGAATGAAGGTCGATCCACCGATGTGTCTCAAAACAGTGATAACGGTGGCCATCAGCGTCTAATAATGCCACGAGTAAAAGAGTAAGTAAATTGATTTATATAAGTCTGCTATCTATTAATAAATAGATATATATTCTATAAATTTTATGTGCATTACAGTATATAATATTATTTTTTTAACTTGTACCATAGGTTTGATCTCGAAGAGAAATGTGTCGAGGAGATCGGGCGGATACTTGAGAATGGTTTCAAGCGACCGTGGCCTACTTGGAAAAAGATCCCCCTAGATGTTCGTGAGATGTGGTTTGCCCAGTTTAAGGTATGTCTATTTACTTAATTTAAATAAAAACTATTAGTATAATTTGTTCGTATATGATTCTTTTTATTTGTTTTTTTGTTAGAAAAAATTCTTTTGGCGGCCTGATCATTCGAGCCGAATTTGGAAGAACTTCGAGCGTAAGGGTTCGGAAATTCTGAAAAATAGATTGGGTAAAGCTCGTAGGGATAACCGTAGGCCCAATTGGATAGGTGAGGAATCTTGGGATGCTTTACGGGTCATATGGGACAGCCCAGATTTTCAGAGGATACAGGAGCAGAACAGGGCAAACCGAGCATCGACATGCGACGGCAGGGGATTTCCTGGCCATAAGGGAGGAGCCAGATCTCATCTAAGGTGGCAAGATCATTTGGTAAGTCATTACTTTTCCTTGTAATATATTTAGTTAATTTAAGTAGTGTTGATTTTTACGATTTTATCTCATTATTGTCATTATATTTTACTCCATCTTTATTGCAGACCGAGAAACATGGACATCGACCTTCAGTAGACGAGACATTTGTGACCCTCCATTGTACACTTGCGGATGATGGAACTGAGCATTATGTCGATGACCGAGCAAGGGCTACTATGGTAGTTTTATAATTATTTTTATCGTCACCTATTATTTTTCAAAAAGCTTTTATAACAATTATGTATGTTATTTTTGCAGGAAAGCTTCAGAACAAATTATGACGAAGCTTGTTCACGAGCTGCCGAAAATGCACAGGGGGGACCTATTCAGCAGCCCGACAAGTTGAATGTAACATTCAAAAGCGTATTTATTAGATATATGTAGTTATTAAAGTATATACATATTTATATATATACTTTATTAAAAATATGTATACGTTTTAGATTTGGAAGCAGACAGTCGGCGGTCCAAAGAAGGGTCGTTGGTATGGGGTTGCCGGTGGACCCTCTACCGTGACAGTTGAGTCTTCTGGCTCATGGACCGACTTAAATACTTGGGTTGACCCCAAGACAGAGGAGCTCACACAGAAGATCGGCGAGTTAGAGGAGAAACACAGTCAGAAGATGGCCGAGATGGAAGAAAAGCATAGTCGAGAGATCTCCGGCCTTCAGAAAACTGTGTCCCTAATGGCTGCCAACCTAAAGAAACTCACGCGTCGATTAGCTCCGCGGCGTAAGAAGGGTTCTACTTCGTCTGCTCCTGTTGCTCGGGATGAAAATGAAGGCGATGACGACGACGACGACGAGGATGGTGGAGACGATGATGTTTCGACTGTTGATCTTTAAAAACATTTATATATGCATTATTGTATGAATAATTATGTATGATTTCATGTATTAAACTTATCGAATAATATTAATTATTAATTATATATATGCTATATGGATTATTAGTATTACATTGATATACTGTTTGTTAGTATTTAGATTTGTTGGTATTTTGAATATTCGAAAAAAATTGCAGGTTTTGGGGTATATTATAACAAATAAAATATTGAAAATTTATGTAAATTTAGCGACGGATTTTTCGGTCGCTATAATACGTGGCCAAAAAAATAATATTTTTTAATTTTTTTAATTTTGGCCACGGATTTATCCGTGGCCAATGTAAAAACGTTTTATTTTTTTTTTTATTGGCCACGGATAAATCCGTGGCCATTTTTATTTATATTTAAAAAATTAAAAATGTGGCCACGGATACTTCCGTGGCCAAAATATTAAAATTTTTATTTTTTTATTATTGGCCACGGATTTATCCGTGGCCAACTTTTATTTATATTAAAAAAAATAAAAATATGGCCACGGATAAATCCGTGGCCAAAATATTAAAATTTTTATTTTTTTTATTATTGGCCACGGATAAATCCGTGGCCAATTTTTATTTATATTTAAAAAAATAAAAATATGGCCACGGACAACATATTAAAATTTTTTATTTTTTTACTATTGGCCACGGATTTATCCGTGGCCATATTAATAATATTTTTAATTTTCAATTTTAATTTGTTTTTTGGCCACGGCTTTATCCGTGGCCAACATTTTATTTATTTATTTTTTTAAATATGGCCACGGATAAATCCGTGGCCACAAATAAAAAATTTTTAATTTTAATTTTTTTTATTTTTAATTAAAACTAAAAAAGAATTTTAAATTTTTTTTATTATTAGCCACGGATTTATCCGTGGCCAACTGCATAAATTATCCGTGGCCAGATATCCGTGGCCAATGTCCGTGGCCAGTTTTAGCCACGCCATTTTTGGCCACGGAAATTTTCCGTGGCCAAATTCGTAGCCTTATTATTTGGCCACGGATTTTGGCCAAAATCCGTGGCCAAATCCGTGGCTAAAAGGCTATTTTCTAGTAGTGACTGTTTATCAGCCCAGAATACGTAATATAACATCTATTTTTCGGATACTCCCGAACCACATCGATTGTCAACCCATTCGACAATTATACTTGCAAATTAAAACGATAATGTTTATTTTGTATGTAAAAAGTGATAAGCGATATCCAACTACAAGTGGTATAAAATCAAATATTACCTGTGTTCCATTTTTAAAGTGCCGCCATGTACCTCGGAAGTTTACCAACTAAGCTTTCCCATGTGCCATACACAATTAGCTATGTACGTTGTAGACCATGATATGATTTGGAGTAAGACATAGTAAAGTCATATTTATCTTTCACTAAGTCAGCAACAATTTTCATCGGGTAATCGTAGTATATCCTAAAATATCCTACCGACAAACTGCTAATGAAATTTCTATCAAGATTTGCATAATTAGTGGACTTGCCAGGAATGAAATATGTGTGGTCACCGTTGTTAACAATGATCCTCTAATATTCTTTATTTTTCTTAAATGATGCGCGCATTAGGAAAGAACATCCAGTTTCGGCTCCACACTTGCACGACACTGTCCAAAATTGTGGGCTGCTACGACAAACGGTAAACTCTCACCTAGCCCACTGGATGTGTTACTTCTTCACGGTAGCCATTACATGATTGCTTTTGAACACTCTACCCAGTGCAAGATTTTCTTTTGTTGGAGTATAGTATTTTGCTTGATTAGTCAACATGTCCATCTAATTTGCAAAAATCTCCAGTGGAGTGTTTAAATAGAATGGTAGAATCTAATGGAGATGCGGCGCCATTGTTCAGAATGGTATTGGTGGTTCATTTTATGTCTCCTCAACTGGAATTGCTATTGCCAATTCAAATAATTTATCTTCACAATTTCAATTGACTAACTTCAATTGACTAACTCAGCTACAGCTTCAATCTCTTCGTTCTCCTCATCGTTAACATTGTCATCATGGTCAGAATCGGAATCTGACAATTTTTCATCGCAGAAGCTTCTCGGATGGCCTACCTTGATTCAATGGAACTTCGTCGGGATACACCGATGTTCCTGCATAATTTTGTCTGTTGTATTCCTGCTCATACTCGTTGAATATGGGTTCCATGTACCCGCTATCATATGAGGAAAACTTATTCAAATTGAAGTTTCAAAGAGCCTCTGTGACAATCAGCATATAATTCCCCAATCTATGTTGATATTGCATCTCATATGTAGGAATTTGGGGGATTACTTCTATTTTAACAAGCAGTTGCACAACTTTAAGTTTGGAACATGGGTTGGTAAAAAAAGACAATATCGAATCATCATTGATCTCCAAAATATTCTCTATTGGAGGATCCCTACAGAAAAAGTACACATCAAATATTTTGATAGTGTATCTATTCCGATCTATACCTATTGTGTTGTACACTAGTTCTACAAGATCGACAAATGATGACGATCGACTAATCCAAGTTATTCCAATATGTGGACGATCATACGAAATGGAGTAATTTGAATGATTCAATCGACCTCCATAATGTATAGCAATACTGATATATTTCATCTTGTTTAGAGCAAATTATGTGAAATTGAGAAATGGAATTTGAAGGATGTTGAGAGCAATTTGAAGGAGGTTGAGAACAATTTGAAGGATGTTGAGAGCAAATCCGATAAAATATAAACGGTCTGTTTCGATTTAATTTCAGAAACATTTCACAATTTATAGACAAAAAAATTAACGACTAGTGTAATAGCCGTTAATGAAGTCGACTACACCGTAATCGACTTCAGCACACAGATAACGGTTTCAACTAATGTCGTTAAAGAAGTTGACATCGAGCTTGTTAGCTTCTCAAATGGCAGAAAAAAAAAATCTTCACAGAAGTCGACTCTTTGAAAAATTATCAATAATATTTTCAACAAAGTCGACATCATGGTTGTTGACTTTTTTTTGAAATTAATTGTTTAATTATTTTATTCTGACAACTAAAATACGACAAAAACAAATTTCATGGAAGTTGACAACGTCGATATTAGCTTCCATTAAAAAATGATTTATTTTATTTCTTTTTGAAATAATGAAAAAAAGGTAAAAAAAATTATAAATTTTTAATAGACGTCGACAACACCAGTGTCAACTTCTATTAAAAAATATTGATTTAATTTGTTTTTACATATTTCAGAAATCGTTAAAAACTATTAATTTTTTATTTAAAATTGCCAACCCATTGGCGACTTTCCTTCAAGTCACCATCACCATTGGCGACCTAGGTTTGTCTGACAAAGCATCTCATTTTGGTGTTAAAATTAAAAAATTATACCTTTTAAAATTAAATGATTAAAAAGTCTAGGTTTTCCTTGTCTAGGGACCCTTTCAACATTGCAGTAATTTCTAATTGTTTCCCATATAAGAGATCAATCATCAAAAGTTCTATAACGATAAATAAATTAACGTTTGGTGGTCGAGTGATTTAAAATTTATTTTTGACAAATTTCACATTTTATCTTCAATGTTTCATTTAAGTATTTGCTTTTTGGATAGAAATCGATCTATTATATTTATAATTTATTAAAAACCGATCTACTACATATATAATCTATTATAATGGATCAATTATATCAATACTTTAAAAGAAGAACAAACCATTAGAATTATCTATCATCAAGTACAAAAAAAAAAATACAAACTATTAGGAAGATACTTACGAAAAATCAAATCCATAACCTCAAGATTATAGGGCATCTACCTTACCATTAAGGCAAAGCCTCATCAGTTGTTTCATTTGAGTATTACTTTATAGGGATGGCAATGAGTCCGGGTTAGATCCGGACCCGGACCCGCCCCATTAGTTTTAAGACTTCTATCCGGGCCCAGGGCGGGTCCCGGGTCTTCATTTTAAAACCCGGACCTGCCCCATTTGTAATTTATATATATATTTTTTATTTATTATTTTATGTAAATTTATATAATATATATCTATATTTCATATATAAAAGTATATATTATATTAATAGTTACTTAAAAAACAAATATGATACCCTTGTATATAAAAATAATTATATTACATTAATAATTAAGTTATAATTTCAAAATATGTACAAATAAATGTGTGATAACGATGTTTAATTTTTTAAAAATTAAAATATGTTTATAAAAGTTTGTAAATAATTAGTGCTTTGGTAGTACTTTTTTTTCATGTTTATAAAGTCGAAATAATACCAATTTTCTTAAAAAAGATATTTTTTAATTATTTTAAAAATATAAATCGGGTCTACCGGGTCCAACTCGGACCCGAATCCAAAAATTCCTTGGCGGGATGGGTACCGGGGCCAAACCTGCCCCATTACCATCCCTATTACTTTAGTTCTTAAAACATTATTTTTGACCTTAAAGTCTCGGAACTTTTAAATTGGTTTTATGTTCGTCCTTTGGGTAAATTTTTTGATACATTTTTGATTAAAATGATATCATGTGACAGGCATGTACCTATTTTAAGAACAAAATTGTTATCCCATGATTATACAATTTAGATTAAAAAAATTAATTAATCAAAAAGAGAAAATTTTTATTTTATTTAATCACTTTTAAAAGACAGAAAAGAAATTTTAAAATTTTAAAATCTTTTTTTATATTTTTTCTCAATTAATTTTTTTAAATGCAAATTGTATAATAATGAAATAACAATTTTGCCCTTATGATACGCACATGTTTCTCACATAACATCATTTCAAAAAAGAACGCACTGAAAAATTCACCAGATAGACCAACGTGGAACCAATTTATACGTCTAGGGACTCTAAGGTCAAAAATGGTACTTTAGGAATTAAAATAATACTAAAATGAACATTAAAAACTAAATATGACATTTGTTCTTTATTTTTAAGTGAATTACCAAGTTTATATTTTGGATTTGAATTCTCTTTATGTATTTATCACAAATATTTGTCAATTATACTCTTTTTAAATTACTCAATATTTGGTGGTGTTACAACAACAAAAGTAATATGATGTGGTAAAATGAGATACGGTTGCCAGTACTATTTTCTTCATTTACTTTATAAAAAAATGATATATAAAATAAAAAAAATTAAAGAGAGTAGTTTAATGTGGGAGAATCTTTTATGGACTCAGTTTAGACCACATATCTGTATGAAATGAATTAAATATTATTACATTTTGAATTCATTTGACAAAATTAGAATATAGTACAATTTGAATTGTTTAGCTCATATATAGAGTCAAAAATTAGGTATATATAAACTTTTTTCGTCCAATATCTTGGATGTATATATATCAGACGTTGATTGGAGAATTACCCCCAAAAAACACCAAGTGTACTTTGAAATTGGACCATAATTAATTTATGAAAAAATAATATCTAATTATATTTTAACATTTGTCCAATGTGAAATGGGGTGTCATGTGCTCCTAACTACTAGTGATATAATTTTTTCCATGGTGAAATTAGATACTCGGGCAAAATTCTCCTTATACCATGTATTTAGGGAAGGAGTGAGGGCGATTTGGAATAGAGGTAGGGGAGTGATAGAGACAATAATCCTCTTCAAAAAAAAAAGAAAAAACAAATAAAACAAATAACTTTTATATTTTGTAAATAAATTTGAAACATTTCAAATGAAAATTTTTGATTTTGTTCTTGTGGATAAATACATTTTTTCAAAGTAAAAAACCAAGCCGGAAAATTTATCATTTTAGCTAGCAACAAAATAAAAATGATTGGATCACTGGGAATGTTGATTTGCTTTGAAGAATAATCACTCCACTAGTCATTGCATTCGGACAATAAAACTTCTTTTAGAATAGTTACTGTAAAGATTCTCCAATGAACCACACAACATAATAAGAATTTCATTTTGAATATTAATCAACTCCACAGTATGACATGTACAAATATTTTGTATATAATATTCATATTCTTACGCAGGTACGACGTACCAAATTTGATGTGCACTTTTCTTGATTTAGTGCCAAGTATATATAGAGAAAATATGAGACAAAGCAATAAAATTGCTATTGAAAGCTGCAAACTGTCAATGTGCTCTGCAATAATTCGCCCTAACATCTGCAACTCGTGGAACATGTGTTGCGAATTTTTCGCAAATGCACGGGTCGCTCAAGTAATAAAGTGAAAAGTTAAGTATCGCTCCCACGAGAAATGATTTACCAACACCAAACTTATAAGTTCTCTATTGTTTAAGTTTTGAAATTTGAATAGAAAATTTATAAAATAAAAGAAAGCATTTAAAGTATAATTGAACAAACTAGGGCATAGGCATTGTCTATCGAATCCCCCTTTGTGGTTAGTTGATCCCCCCTTTTGATATTAACAACACTCCTTCCCACGATCCAACTCACACAAATATTTGTAATCTTCTTTTGAAAGTAAAACAAACATGCCAATGAATGTTGTAATCACATACGGATCCCTTGACCCATTGCGTGTAAGAGTTGTGTTAGTTAAAAAATTATCGTTAATTAGCCTAACCGATCGCATAAGAGCATTATTATTTCTAACCTATGCGTTCCTTTTGTCTATAATACAAATAGTTAGATTTTATACACACCCTTTCGTAGTCGAATATAAAATCTCAAAGCTTGTAAAAATTGACCAAAAATTCACAAGTAATGGAAGCTTAAGTTATAGATAGGAAGTATGCAAATTAAAATCAAAAGGGGTGTTACAAAAAAGCTACAAGGGTTTTATTGATAACTAGCCTAGAACCCTGTAATTTATTTAGCAAGACATAATAAAAATAAGATAAAATAAAAACCATGACAAAACTAAAAGAAATCATAAAGCAAACTAGCCTTGAGGCAAGAATCTTGAGAGATGGAAGAACTTGGCACCTGAATTGTCACCTTTCTTGAGTTTCCATCCTTGAACTCCTCCTCAAAAATCAGCCAAAAAATCCCTCCACATTGAACACAAAACGTCCTTAAATAGTAGTGGGGGTGAATGTAGTCAGAATCCTAACAAGAGACAAGTTTCCTTGTACAAACACAATCGAAAACGGCTTGGTCAATCCAAATAGCCACTTGCAATTCTACACGGCCTAAGCTTTTTTGTTTTGCATGATTTTGAAGCTTTTTGTATCATCAAAACGGTCTGGGTATGTCAAAATGGACTTGGCCATTTTGTTTTGCATGGAAAGCATCACACAAAACGGCCACACGCATCAAAACGGCTCATGCTGTTTCGGTGCGCAATCCTGCGTTTTCTCATCATTTTTGACCCCAATTTTCCGTCATAACTTCTCAAAATGCTTGTGGGTGGTATGTGTATCAAAATCTTGGAAATATTGGGTTAAAAGGGTGTAAAAACACTTTTAGGAGACGTTTACTTTAGTCGTTGGGTTAACAACGGTTACGTAAGCCCTTGAAAACACAGTGGTCTAGGAACAAGTTTGGTAACATGTCTTTGTTGTTTACATTGTTTGTCTAGTGTTGGTTAAAGTTCCTCTTTTTCAAGCATCATGTTTACTCTGCAAATGGATAATATTGGTTTGGAAATATTTTCACAACTTTGCCCTCACCAAATTCAAATTCTGTTGATATCATCCCAGTATAAAACAATCTCATAAATATATATAACAAAAAAGATTAAAAAAAATCACAGAATAATACTGGGCAAGACCAGAACCTAGCCTCTCAACCATAAGCACTTGAGAAAGTCACAATTTGGGGATTAACCCTCAAATCTTACAACGATTTCAAGAGATAATTGGGGAAATCTTTTAGAAATTGGGTTGGAAATTTCTTGTGCGAGAAAAATAAAATCAAAACCCACATAAACCCTAAACTCGTGCCCAAAATTAAAGAGAAGCACAAAAAAATGACAGAAAAAGAAACCCTAACCAATCTATTCGAAAAATATGAAATTTGTCATAGATTAATTGAGTTTGAAGTGATTCTTTCGAAAAAAAAATCAAGATATCTGAAAAGAAAAAGTACAATTTGACATTACCCCTTCAATACGTGTGCTGGGTTGAAGGTTACAGATCTGTTCTAAGCGTAGAATGTGAAATATTTTTCCATTGGTGAGAAGAGGAAGAAGGGTACAGATCTGGTTCTAAGCACAGAGTGTGAAATCTTTGTTCAAATGGATTGTCGGTGAGAATAGGATATGGAGTGGCAAATTTTGTAATAAAACACAAGATAAGGACACATATGTAACAGCACAACTCTGGTCAAAATGAAGGTTTATTTAACTTACCAAATTTCGTTGGTTTAATTGACCAATGAAAACCACTACAAATGCGGGCCCAGTGTTTTAGTGAGGGCCAACTTACTTTAGAAGTAAACCACAAATAACGGGGGATTAATTTACTAAACTACCGTTCCCAAAGAAAGTAAACGTGTTCTTAATTGGCCGAATTAAGGTTTTATTTACTAAAGCACAAATTGTGACTTTAGAACTTTAACGCCTTAATAAAAGCATTGAAAAGTACACGAAATATGCTCATATTTTAAACTTATCAACATGGCTAGTGCCAAGACAAATGGCGGGCATTTCATGTTTCCACCATACAGTACTTAGTACTTTGACATGTGATGAATGTCAACCCTGGAGGTCCCCCTTGGATTGGGCCTTCAGGGTGGATGCTGCCCCTAGAGATTCTCCAATGGGTTGGGCTTTAGGACGGGTGTCGGTTCTAAAAATCTTCCTTTATTGGGCTTGGGCTTCAGGGGGGCATTCGTCCCTTTCAAGCCTGGTTCAAAAGACTTCCTCTAGTCTTACTCTCCTAACACATTACAAAGCCCAAATTAGAGACAAAACACAAAAAATGATATATCAATACACATGCAACGAGTGTGCTGATATTACAATTACTCCTAATTTTTCATACCACATATAGTTTTTTAAGAACGGGCTACACCTTAAAATTCTTTTTGTAATTATCCCATAAATGTACCAAATTTGGAATCAACTTGAAAAATCAAACCCAAAATCTATTATTAAATTCAACCCGATATCTTAAATGCCCTAAATCCAACCATGGGTGGAGCCACTTTATTGTTAGTGTGGTCATTGAACCCACTAAAAAATAAAAAAATTTATGCAGTGGGATTCAAATATCAAGTTCATTATTATCTATAATATATATACATGTATATATATATGTAGTAGCCATATATTTACTATATATATATATAAATTTAATAATGACCTCACTACACAATATTTCTGGTTTCGGATCCAACAATTTTAATTTCGAACTCAATAAATATTCGAATACCTAATAATAAATTGAGAAAAATACTCAAAATTGTGCCTAATAAAATAATTGGATTCGGTAAGTGAATTTTGTGTCGTGGTATGATTCTCGCTTTGGGTGCAAGAGGTCGTGAGTTCGATTCTTGAAATGCCCCATTATTATAAACAAAATATACTTTTTTCTTAACAAAAATAAATTAACCTTTCTTCATTTTATTTTCTTTTTTTTTTGTGAGATATAATTAGATGATTCATTGAAATTAAAAAGGAATACTTACAAACTTCGCGTTTATCAAAATAAATTAACCTTTCTTTATTTTCGTTTCTTTTTTTTGTGAGATATAATTAGATGATTTGACCTTTTGAAATTAAAAGGAATACTTACAAACTTCATGAATCAGTATTAGGGCAAGAACACAAAAAATAAATAAATAAATAATTTTTCTACATGTAAATTAGCACATATAAGTAAACCTAGTCTTGTAATTTTCTTTTATAAAATACGTACAAATCAAACTATTTGCTCGTAATAAAATAAATAAATTACTATTAAAATAGAATTAAAAAAAAGCTAATATCAAAATCAAATAGAGAAACTATTATTAAAGTAAAATAATAGAACGACGATAAAAAATAAATAAAACCTATATGTAAGTGGAAAATCGAATCAATACAACCATGCGTCGTTGGCAATTTATAATGAAAACTTAAAACAGCACTTTTGTGAATGAAAGCCAAGTAGAATTTGATTTCAAGGATTTTTTGGTAATTCTCTCTTTTCTATTTATTGACTGTTTAAATATAAAAATCAATTTTAAGGATTTTTTAGTAGTTCTCTCTTGTCTATTTCCACAGCTCATTTCAAAGAGCTCCTCAACTCAGGCGACTTACAGCACAAAATTGTCCGCCATCAAATTCTTATTAGGGTTTTTTCGATTGTTTGTATTTTATAGTTTTTTTTTGGGGTAAGATTATAACTGCACTCAATTTTGGAGTTCAATTTCAGTTTTTTTTTCTCTGAAATCAAGCAACATTATGCATTAAAAACTGATATTTTTTTTCTTGATTTCTCCATGATGAAGTTTCATAGATGGAGCGATCGCATCTGGTGGAGGCGGGGAGTCTCGAAGCCTTACTGCTTCAAATGATCAACGAACACAATCATGCTGCTGTTGAGCTCCGTGAACGCACTGGTCAGTTTTTATGAAAGTTTTGCTTGATTCTAGACGTGCTTTTGATTGGAGTATTGGTGAAATTCTTAGGTTAATTGGTGTTTTTTGATCTTCATGTCTTTTATTTTGTTATTGTGGCGACTTTTTGAGATTAGTCGGTGTTTTTTTTTTTTTTTTTTTGGTCAGTTGTGTGAAAGTTATGCTTGATTGTAGATGTGCTTTTTAATGGGATAGTGGTGGATTTTTTTTTTAACTAGTTGGTGTTCTGTTCTTCATTTTTATATTTCAGATTGTGCTTAAAGGGTTTCTTTCCTTTCTTTTTTCCCTTAACCATCTCCTTTTTAATCGTCTTATTTTTATGATTTTTCATTTTTGATAAAGCTAGAGAAAGCAAAGAAAGAAGCTATCCAGAGGGCAATGCGTGTGTCAGACCTGTTGGTGAACGCAGTCAATGGGGGCGTTCAAGAGATCTTTATAAATGAGAACCGGATTGAAATGGAGATTTGGACGCTGGCAGCGACCATCATGCGATTCTTGAAGCAGACCGATCAGTGGCTCATGGCTTCTCATGCTATCAACGCTGCTGTCAAGGTCAGTGGCTGAATGTTTTTCTATGTTTGCTTGTCTAGTTACTATGCATTGTATTATGTTTCTAGAGAATGTAACAACTAAAATGTGCGTCTTGGTTATTGAACCATGTAATTGTATTAATGGATAGCTCTTTCTTGGATCAACTTCAGGTCATTATGAGCTCTTGGATTCAATATGTTGAAACTTGTGGCAATTGTCCCTTGGATGTCATTTTTTTATTTTGGACTCAGGCAACTCATTCCATGATGAAACATAAATCCTTAGGTCTAATGGTGCGTAGGCAATGTTGTAATATCACACACTTGTAAAACATCCATGCTTACATGGCCTTTTGTGTATATGTGCGTCTGTGTGTGTTTGGTATCTTTTGCCTGGCTGAAACTTATTTCTATTGATACGTGTCCTTTCATAATGGTATGTGAGCAGTGAAATGAACTTACATCTTTTATGCATTGACTTACTTTGGGAAATAACTCTGGGTGTCTGTCTATTTCACAGAGATTTGTGGATACGAAGGTTTAGGTTACTGTATGATATCATCGGCATGTGAGAAATGAGATTCAAAGTACAGCAGGTTTTGTAACTTTGCATGGTTATTTATCATACATTGGCCAATGCTTAGAGCGTGTTTACGTCTATGGTTAAGCTCCTAAAGTTCTTACTCAAACCATCGATAACCAAATCACTCAAATTTTAACCATAAAAGTAAACTAGCCCTTAGCCTTCATACTTTCCTGTGGGAGCAAGAAGTTTGAGCTAAAGATAAAACAATATTTCTTCGACTTATCTTACTTCTTGGCTTTCCAATCAAGGGATTGAAGTCAGTAGTTAAAAATCATTACAAAATACCGACCCATTTTGCTGTGATTTGATGGTGCCCTCTCTGCAGTACTCACTGCGTAATTGTGCATAATTAAATAACCACAAACATATATTTGAAAAAAAGTTTAATCTGTACATTTAATAGCATCTGCATAGCTGGAAAAGAAAATGATTATGGTATTCTGGAATTTTCAGAATAATCAAAACTTGAGAATATTTCTTCAGTCATTTGTGATTAAATGGAACTCTGGATGTATTTTTCAGACTCTTGATGCAAATCTGTTAACCGGAAATTGGAGATTTTGAGAACTGGATGGAGACAATGGAGCTTGATTGTAAAAGCATTAGTGCTGCGATCTGCAATATCCACCATGTATGATCTGATAGGCAAGCACCCAACTTCATAAATGGTTCATTTCTCCTCATATTTTGTCACTCTTTATATTTAGTCGCGAGGGAAATAGATTTTTAATGAACAATCTGGAAGCAAATCTCATTTAACTTCAGTTGAACTTCTTATGAAGAACTCTAGCGAGAACATAGTCATGTAGATATTCATGGCATTCCAAATATTCTTTAAAGAAATATTTACTACAACTTCATGCCACTAGTTGGAATTACTGTTTCTTCTCCTGTCATAGTTGAAGTTGTGGCTGTCACCGTGCGCTTCCTCCTGTAAATACTTGCGTCTTTCTTTGGCTACGATGGTAAAGAGAACTTGAGAAGTTTAGCAATATATGTGTACACGTAATGACCAATTCACCCTATTGGTCATGGAGATTGCTAACTTTAGCTGTTTAGAAATGCTGGTGTTTAATAAATTGAAGCAATTATTCTCCCAAAACATGTTTGTTTCCTCAATTCCTTGAGGTTTGTTACTCCGTATTTAATGAGGCATTTGCCTCTTCTCTCTGTTCTAGCGTTAATGTGAATCTTTATCCATAACAGGATATGCCTCTTCCTCATTGTGCGTGAGTATTAGAGTGGGTGAAGATCACAAGAATATTCGATCACGGTGCACTATGTACAAGACCAGAATATGAATGAAATCCTAGTGCTGGACTTCATAGTGCTGCTAATTTGTGTCATAGCTTTGAGAAGAAAACCGTATACCTCTGTAGAGAAGGATATTTTTGTTTTTCATCTTTTTCATTTACTGTTTCAGTTTGTGATGTATCATCTTACTGCAAGTACATTGAAAACTATTTGGGAAGTGGTAAATGAAAAAGCAATCTCCTTAGAACTCAAGGACGCAGAGGTACGAGAGTTGCTGCTGTACTTGGTGAGAGTGCAAAAGGCCTTCGTTATTTAGCACAACTGAATGGTTCCATGCGTTGTGAGAGTTTTGCACATTTTCAAGAACTGAACGCCTGAGAATTCTGACTATTGGCAATCACAGTTTCACTATTGAATACTTTTTGATCTCGTAATATTCAAATCAAATGATTAAAAACATCATTTGAATAATACCCAAGTAGGTAGCATAAACTTTTCCCAATTCTAGATCAGACGATTGGAAACTTATAAATGACTCCGATCATTTCTTGGTCACCTGAAAGTGAAACCATTACGGTAAGTCTTAGACTCTTAGTTTGCTTTGACCCAGGGAATGAAGCACATCAAAATTTTAAAATTTTAATGGATAACACTTATGTAATAACAAGTCTTGTTGCTATGAGCGACATGGATTTATTATGCTAAATAAACAATTAAGTCACTGTAATATATAATTGAAGTATACCTCTGACACTCCGATTGATGTAGGGTGTGGACGTATTCAAATATGTAGCCCAATCCACCTTTTATGAGAACCCAAACGTATTCCATCTAAATTAGTCCACACGATAATGGCACCACGAGTTTTAAATTTTTATGCAAGAACTACTTTAAACCATAATATATATAAATTTTGCACTAACACTTTCGTATAATAAACTTTTTAAAATGGTGGAATATTCGATTTGATAGATTTGAAAATAAGGATCATAACAACAAGTGCAGAGATATTTGTCTATGAATTCCTCTCTTTTTTCCTACATGTTTCAGCCAAACGGATATTTGCTTGAATGGAAAAATGTGAGAGCAAATCAATTAAGTTGATAAGGACTTTAATCAAACTTCCAACAACTTAATTATTGGCGTCACAAACAACTATAAGCATCAAGTTGATGCTTCAATTGGCATGCATTATTGAACATCAAGTTGATGCACGATAGCTTTCTAAAACATTTTATAAATTGTTTTAAAGCTCATAAGATATGATAAAGTATGTGGCAAAATTTTAGGGGGAGGAGCTTATAAGCTTCTAAAATAAGATGTTTAGAAGTTTATAAATGTTTTTTTAAAAGGATAAGGAGGAGGCTACTTCTTTTTTAAGATCCTTCCGAACTCCTTTGGTTTCAACTAAATTAATTACAATATTGTCATTTATAACATCTTATAAGCTATGCTTGTATTTTATTTATTCAAACATTTTAATAACATATCTTTGACATAAGATCCAACATTTATAAGTTCCTAAAACATCTTATAAGATATAAGAGCTTATAAATATAAGTTTAGCCAAACACCCTCTTAGTGTTAGGAGAAAACAACAAAATGGGCTTTGAGAATGAGGTATCAAACTAGGGCTATGTTCTAATGCAAAATAAGAATCAAAAGATATGACCGAAAAAAAGATAAAAATTTGGAAAATTAGGATGATTTTCATTCTAGTTCAAGAAAAGGATTGATTACAGCTATACCCTCAAAGGTTTGGTCTAATTACAAATGATTCCCACTTATTTTAAACAAATACCAAAACCGCCCAAAACATGTGTCCATTATTGTAGTGTTAATAGATGGTGTGAAAA
The DNA here is from genome assembly GCA_026212405.1 of Petrea volubilis. Classification (NCBI taxonomy): domain Eukaryota; kingdom Viridiplantae; phylum Streptophyta; class Magnoliopsida; order Lamiales; family Verbenaceae; genus Petrea; species Petrea volubilis. The sequence goes on from CM047880.1 coordinate 3,894,806, forward strand.
TGAGATAGAATGGTGTTTTCTGTAAACTACAACATTCTTCTGCCGATGGCCTTTACAAAGTCTTAATAGAAGATTGGGGGGGGGGGGGTGTCTGTAATTTTTATAGAAAAAGTTCAAAATAAATAGCTATATAAAAAAGGTATAATGGATTACCTATCATAAAAGTGCATCTGCAAGTGAAAAAGGAATGCATGATTCTCCAACACAACCTGCAATCCTTAGGAGTTAGGAGAATGCTTTAGGAAGCAATTCCAGAAGTTGTTGCAGCTTGTATTCATCAATTTCGTGCTCAGTCATAAGGAAATTATGAGAAGAAATAATTCTTCAACTTGACTTCAAAGATCCAACGAGCATTTGATCTTTGGGAGATTGTGGAAACTAGAAGAGATCCACCTCCACTTAGAGAAAATCCCACTATAGCTCAACTTCATCAGTATAGCGAGAAAAGTACCAAAAAATATAAACCTTTGGCCACCATTCATGCTTTTATGACAGAAACAATATTCACAAGGATCATGAACTGTGAGACAGCCAAGCAAGCATGGGATCAACTCAAGGAAGAGTTTCAGGGTGGTGATGGGACAAAACAAATACAAGTTTTGAACCTATGGAGAGAGTTTGAAATCTTGACGATGAGTGAAAATGAGACTGTCAACGAGTATACCGACAAGCTCATGAAAGTGGTAAATCAAATTCGGTTGTTGGGGGAGGAGCCTAACTGATAAACGGATAGTTAGCAAGGCGCTTGTCAGTGTGCCAGAAAAATTTAAGTCCCAAATTTCTTCTTTAAAAGATTCAAAGGATTTGTTAGCTATATCCCTTGCGGAATTGATAAATGCCTTACGAGCTCTTGAGCAAAGAAGAGCTATTAGGCAGGAGGAGATAAGTAAGGGAGCTTTTTAGGCAAAACACAAAGAGATTCAAGCTAGGCAGCAGTGGAGGTAAAAAGTAAATTGGTGGAAAGAAAGGAAAAGAGAAGAAAGATAATGAAGGTTACAAAGGTGGTGGAAGAACAGGAAAATATCCACTTTGTCCTCATTGTAAAAAGAGAAGTCACTCTGAAAATTTTTGTTGGTATAGACCAGATCTTAGGTGCAGAGCACGCAACCAAACTTTCCATGTTGAAAAAGTGTGCAAGAACAAAGGCAACAATCAAGTTCAACAAGCTCAAATTGTGGAAAATGAAGACAAACCTGTTGAGAACTTGTTTGCTATTGCAAATCTTGCAATAAATTGCAACAATGAAGTTTGGCTTGTGGACAGTGGCTGCTTAAGTCATATGACCAACAAAGCTGGAAGTTTCAGAGAGCTTGATAGATCATATTTTTCCAAAGTACGGATTGGCAATGCTGCTTGGGTGGAAGTGCAAGGAAAAGGAGTTGTTGTAGCAAATACACCCTCATGTACAAAATTTATTGATGATGCTTTATATGTGCCTGGAATCAGTCAAAGTTTGTTTAGTGTAGGGCAAAAGCTTGACAAGCAATACGCTTTACACTTCAAAAACAAAACATGCACCATAGTTGATCCTACTGTTAGTTACTTGATGAAAGTTCACATGAAGGATAGGCTTTTTCCGTTAACTTGGAAACAAGACGAAATGCATGCCTACCCACTATGATTGATGAATCTGTTTTATGGCACAAGAGGCTTGGTCACTTTAGTTACTCTACTTTGAAACATATGCATGAGAAAAAACTTTTTCATAACCTACGTGTTGTAAATGAAGATGTTAGTGTTTGTCAAGCTTGTCAACTTGGTAAACAAAGCAAGTTGCCATCTTCACTGCTAGAAAAAACTGAGTTTAGCCGCGGAATTTGGCAAAAATCTGTTGCCAAGAAAATTAGCCATGGATTTTATCCATGGCTAAAAGTGGCATGGCTAAGTTTAGCTACGACTTTAATGAGCCATGGATTAGTCACGGCCTAATGACTACGAATTTGTAGCCACAGGCCGACCGTGGCCTAATAGGCCACTTAATTCTGCCAAATGCAAGGCCGTGGCTAATTCGTGGCCCTTAGCCACGGCCTGGCCGTGGCTAAGCAGTGTCCCTTAGCCACGACCAAACCGTGGCTAGTCGTGTACCTTAACCACGGCTTGGTCGTGGCGAAGCCATGTCCCTGGCCATGGCTAGTCTATGTCCTTTAGCCACGGCCAGGCTGTGGCTAATCCGTGGTTAATTTTGCCTAGCTTTCAGCAATATTATTCCCCTTTTTTTCCCAGCCAGCCTGCATCTAATTTTTATTTTTCTAATCAACAAAAAATAAGCATTCAAACAATATTAATAATGGCGATGCATTCACACAATACTAATATAATGACGATCACGGATTGTCCAATACAAATTATATCATGAAATAAATTAGAAAAAGTCTCAATCATAACGCTAATACATTACAAACTCAATCAGTTAACGTCTGATGTCTAACAAATCGTTTGTCATAATAAAATTAGTAAAATGTCACAAAGTGTCAATGTCTAACAGGGTCCAATACCATCATCCTTATAGTCATCATCGTCATGCTCGTCATCACGTACGTAAGTTGGTGGAGTGTGCCGGAGGTGGATCGCCGCCCTCCCGGTGAAGTCCCACGAGAACCTCTCTGTTGGCTAGGGGTGGGCTGCACGTGCGGTAAACTAGCTGATAGGGGTTGCTGATTAGGCGAAGAGACAAACGTAGTCTGGGTCAAACTTTGAACGCTCTGAAGTAAGACATGGAGAGTGTGCTTCATCTAAGTCAATTCGAAGGATTGTTTCTCCTCAAACCTGTCAAGCCTTCACTTCAACTCAAGCGTCGATGGATCCTCCTATTTCGGGGGGTAAGTATGGGAGCCTGAAGTCCCTGTACTACGTGATCCACCTGGTATGCTATACCATCAACCCTTATTCGATTTAGCTACTGTCTCCTTCCACACCTATAAATCCATGAATATAGTTAGATTTAGCTGTAATATATCTTTCCTATGTATATATATTAGAATATGAAAAGTCGAGTTATTTGACTTAGATCGAGCTTGGATGGTCGAGGTAGGGGCGTGCCATCAAGAGATTGAGCAAGCGGCTAGGAATTAATATCGTCCCACTCCTTCTTAAATGTGCTCTACAGGTTTTCAGGTTGAAACATCAGCAACAAGAATCAAAATATCAATATTAAAGTTGAAAGATGTTGAATACTCACAAATGAACGCTCCGCCCTCTCATCAAACCATTTCAAGTCTCCATTCTCATCTTTATAATAGTAGAGATGGATAAATGATTGATCCACGGTCGGATATTCCCCCAGTTGAGCTTCTTGTAATAAAATATGTAATATTTTAATTCGATATATAAAAATGCTATCACTAGCAATCATAATTTTGAAGTACTTATGAAATACACATACTAACCAACTCGTCGTTGTGAGTGAGGTGAGATTTTGAACCCCCTTTGTGGCCGGTCATTCCCCTTCCACCAGAATTCAAAGCCCGATTAGCTTTGTTGACCACGCTCTTTTTAAGAAAACTGGACAATCCCCATTTTGCTTGCAGCTCCTGCCAAGCATTATCACCGATCCACTCAGGCTTCTTATTTTTATGACGAGCTTTGTTAAACCTATTCTTTGGGAGGTCCGATCCCTTGTGCTCAAACGTTTTCCAAACAACGTTATGCTGGTCAGCTCTCCAATGGTAGACTCTCTGTACAATGAGAAACGTTAAACTTATACAATAATGAATGAAAAAATATAAAGACAATTTGTATATATATCAAGACATACTTGGAATTCGGAGAACCACATGTGTCTAGTTTGTATAGGGATTTCCTTCTACCTCTTTTATGCCTCTGCATACCCGTTTGTGAAAATACAGGTGATCGTCCTCACGGTCTCCAATGCATGATTGAACCTAATGAATATAAATCATATGTAAACACAAAAATCGATATTTGCATAATTATATCTTAAATAATGAACAAAAATAAACTTACTCATGCCCCCGAGAATAAATAACGAGCTTTCCGTCAACTCTGGTATTATCGGAAGTCTCAGTCGGCATATCATCACTAATCGGCTCGTCTTTGCTATGGCCAGATGCGTGTTGATGAGAGTCGTTATACGGATCGTCTCGAATGTGCAGGTCTGACGTAGGGGCCATGTGGAGGCCACGTCGGTTAGATCCTCCTCCACTACCGGTAACCTTCTCTTTACTTTTTCTAAAACCTGCCATCTACACTCAAAGCAAAAACATCACATAGCAAGAACCTTTTTACATTTATCTCAAAAAAAATCTTTATTTTATTAATTTTTAACATTTCACATTATATTAGGTAATCCATCACTCAATTGCATTACAACATTCATTGCGTTCTACATATATATGTTCACAAACCAAGCAAAATATTATTTCATAGTAAATTTTAGTCTTCTTCATCTTCGTCTTCTTCTTCATCATCGCCATATTGACTCATATTTTCGTCATCCTCCTCGTCATTATCTTCAAACTCAGAGTTGAATTCTTCTTCGTTATCACTTTGGCCCATTTTATCAACTTCTACATTATCATTGGCCATGTGTTGAAGGTATAATTGGTTGACCACTTCAACAACACCCGTACAATCAATAAGGTTACCCATCGGTTCATTATCGACGACACCATTCACTGTTCAGATGACTCTTGGAACGGGTTATTTCGTATAGTGCCTGCATATTGGGCATGCCAGTTTTCCACACGTCATCCATCCAGACAACATTCCATATGCAGGAAAGTCATTAATTGTCCACATAAGGGTGGCTCTTAAACGAAAGGTGTGTCTCCTCGAGACATCAAAATTTTCAACTCCGTCCGACCACAACTCTTTCAACTCGTTAATTAAAGGTTGCAAATACATATCAATCCAATCATTTGGGTTGCGCGGTCCAGGAATCAAACATGTCATAAACATATACGGAACAATCATGCATATTTCGAGAGGTAAGTTATATGGAGTAATAATAAACGGCCAACAAGAATATGATTTTGATGTTTGGTTGAAAGGATTAAATCCATCGGCACACAGTCCAAGTCTAATGTTTCGTGATTCGGCGGCATAGTGTGGATTTTTATCATTAAAGTGCTTCCACGCTATACCATCCGAAGGATGACAAAGAACACCAGGCTTTTTTGTGTGCTCTTGGTGCCACCTCATTAGTTCGGTTGATTTTCCAGAGGAATACAACCTTTTCAACCGTGGAATTAGTGGCATGTAGTGCATTCTTTTGTAAGGACCAAGTTTAATATTCTCCGTATGAGATGGTTTAAATCTAGGATACTGACATAATTCACACGCATCCAAATGAGTATATTCTTTATAAAACGGCACACAACCTTCAATGTAACAATTAATTTTTAGAGATGTCAGTCCCAATTTTCTCGTTAACTTTTTGGCTTCATAATAATTGCTGGGGACATGATTGTCTATCGGATTTGATGTTTTTATAAGTTCAACCATTCTATCAAAACATCCCTATGACATATTATAATCTGATTACAATGTCATCATTTGAATAGTCAGTGATAATTCTGTATGTGACTCACATCTTGACCACAAGGGACGATGCGCGACCTCCAATAGGTCATAAAATTGTTGAGTTTCGTTATTACGAGACTGTTCAACAATATGACTCATTCCAGCAGCATTTTGCTCATAATTATGTCACGTCCTATATTCATGAAAATCATTCTGTTCCATAGCATCATAGATCAAGTTTTGATAATTTCTTAACGCTTTTGTAGTATTGACATAATTGTAAGTACTTGGACCGACAATGTCAACATTCCAATTTTCTGGAGCAATCTCTCAATGTGCAGTCTAGTACCAATAATTTGGTTGAAATACATACTTCAAAAGATCATATTTTACATTGCTAGCATTCTTGTATTTTCCATTTTCACATTTAAAACACAGATACCTAAAACAACCATTGTCAAGTTTGCATTGTGGTTCTGAGGTAACAAATTCAATAAACTGACTCAAACCTAACAAAAAATCATTCGTTAGGTCAGTTCAATCGAGCAATAACTGATTGTACATCCAACTTCGACTCACACGAATATTTTCATTTTCTGTAACAAACATGATTATGTCATTTAGTCACCACTGAAATTCTTATTTAAACATTGCCAACAAACATACATATATTCATCAAAACATATCTCATAATCAACATATATCGTGTGAAACATTATTTTAACATATGCAACATAACACAACATGTTAAACATATCTCATGCTAACATATACAACATAACACAAGGTAACATATGCAACATAACACAACGTAACACTAACATCATTATTCTCATACTACAAATTCATTACAAATTTCAAACATAATACTAACATCATTATTCTCATACTAACATGAAACATAAGTTCACTACAAATTTAATACTAACATAACATGAAACGTAAATTCACTACAAATTTGAAGCATAATACTGCTAACATTATTCACATACTAATAAATTACAACAAATAAAAATGTAACTAATATTATTAATACCATATAATTACACCAATATTGAGTAATTTAAAACATACCTTGCAATTTTCGAACCACCAAAACTTGTGAATATATAAAACCTAACAATAATTACAAAAAATCCAAAACAAAAAAAAATGTTAGAAATATATTTTAAATTATAAAACAAAAAAAATTGGGGGTGACGAGGGGGGGCGGATTTGGGGCTGGGGGGAGAGGGAGGGGCGGGTTTGGGGCTGGGAGGGCGACGGGTTTGGGGCTTGGGGGGGGGGGGGGGAAGGAGGGGACATGTTTAGGATTTAGGGGGGCAGGGGGATGGGTTTTGGGGTGGGAGATGGGGGGGATGGGTGTGCACGGCGGCCGCCGGCATGAAGCCGTTGCCGCACGGGGGGTTGGGGGTTGGGAGAGCGGGATTGGGGATGGAGGGGGGCGAGGGGTTTGGGGCTTGGGGCTGGGGGAGGGGGAATAGGTGGTGTACGATGACCGCCGCCGTGCAGCCGCTGCCGCGCGGGGGTGGGGAGGGATGACATACCTTGGGGGGAAGAAGAAGAGAAGTCAGGAAATTTTTTTTTCTAAGTGTGGTATATATAGGTAGGATTAGCCATGGTCACCACGGCCTGACCGTGGCTAATTTGGCCATTGATTTAAATTAGCCACAGTCAGGCCGTGGCTAATTCGTGGCCAAAAAAGACATCGATCTACTTTAGTCACGGCTAGGCCACGGCCTGACCGTGGCTAATTACACACACACATATATATTTATTGGGTAAAAAATTAGCGATTTCCCTCACGTTTCAAATTTAGGTTTAACCACGTTTTAAATTAATTAGATCAATTGAAAATTATAATACCGCCAAATAATTGAAATGATCATCTATAAATCCTTATAATATATATCTATCTATATATATATATATATAGATTATCACAAAATCATTAACATTAGTGAGTTATATAACACTATTAGTTAAAATATTTATTCAATTGATAATAGGAAATTAAATGAGGGTTATTATTTGTCTTCAAAGAGAATTTATTTGACTGATAATAGAAAATAGAATAACACATTTATCTTCAAATAATGAATTAAATCGAGTACAAATAAAATAATTCAAAACAAATCAAATGGCCATTAGCCACGATCTAACCATCCAGGCCACAGTTTAGCCACAGATTGACCGTGGCTAATATGCATCGGTGGCTTCAATTTTACAATACATGAAATATTAATTTTTTTAACACACTCAAATATTATTCAATTTTATTAGCAATAATGCGTTGTTCGATTGTTGATAAAACTATAATATAATTTAGGACATTTTATCAATTATAAATTTTTAAAATTACATAATTAACTCGTACAACTGAGTAACTAACCATATATGAAACTCGCATACGTACTTATTTGTAATACTCTAATATTGTGATATTATAATATACAATTGTGAAACTTAAATTGAAAATTAGTTTGATCAATACAACATTATAGTTAATATATATCATCAAATAATTTAAAAGATCATTCGTCATTCCAAATGATCGTTTTATATATGTATGTATATATATATATAAATTGATTATCACCCAATCATTAACATTAATCAGTTATATATCAATTTAATTACAAGATTTATTTGATTGATAATAGAAAATAGAATAACACATTTAACTTCAAAAAAGAATTAAATCAAGCACAAATAAAATAATTAAAAAAAATAGTTAGCCACGGGCTGACCGTCGCCAAGTACCCAGGCCATGGTTTAGCCACGGTTAGGTCGTGGCTAATATACATCGGTGGTTTTAATTTAACATTACCCCGAATTTTTTTTTTGTGATAATATACATCGGTGATAAAACTATAATATAAGTTACGATATTTTATCAATTCATAAACTTTTGAAATCACACAATTAACTCGTACAACTGATGAATAAGTAACCATATATGTAAATGAAACTCGCATGCGTCCATATATATATATATATGCACTTATATATGTAGTATATATATGTAATAACAATCTAATATTGTGATATTATAATAAACAATTGTGAAACTTAAATTGAGAGTTAGTTCCATCAATATATTCTTATAATTAATATTATCAAATAATTTAAGCGATCATTCGTCATTTCTAATGATTGTTTTATATCTAAATATACAACATCATTAACATTAATCAGTTACATATCAATTTATTTACAAGATTTATTTGACTGATAATACAAAATAGAATAACACATTTATCTTCAAAGAACGAATTATGTCGAGCACAAATAAAACAATTCAAAAAAAAAAAATTTGTTAAGCTGTGGCTCACCCATAGCTATTGGCCACGGCCAAGCCGTGGCTAAGTTAGCCACTTAGCCACGGAATAGCCATGGCTAGACCGTGGCTAAGTTAGCCATGGCTTGGTTACGGTTGTCCCTTAGCTATTAGCCACGGTCAGACTGTGGCTAAGCCGTGTCTAATTTGTGGCTAACCGACGGCGGCAAAATTTGCGTCAATTTCAACCACCAAAAATAGCCATAGCTTGACCGTGGCTAATTTAGTAGTGTTTGTGATAGTACATGGAGAGCCCCTCAAAGACTTCAACTAATACACTCAGATATTTGTGGTCCAATGAGTGTTCCATCTTTAATAGGAAGTAGATACTTCCTTATTTTTATTGATGACTTTTCAAGGTCTTGTTGGGTTTATTTTTTGAAGCAAAAATCTGATGTTCTGGGAGAGTGAGGAGATTCAAGGTTATTATTGAAAAAGAAGTAGGTTGTCTAGTTCAAATGTTGAGAAGTGATCAAGAAGGAATCAAGCACCAATTATTTGTTCCTTACACTCCTCAATAAAATGGAGTGAGTGAAAGGAAAAACCGATCAATTATGGAGATGCCCAGATGTTGGATGTTTGAGAAAGGCATTCCAAAAAATTTTGGGCTAAAGCTATGAATACATCAGTCTATCTTCTAAATATGCTACCAACAAGAGCCTTAATTGGAAAAACTTCTTATGAAATTTGGTTTGGGCAGAAACCTTCAATAGATCATCCCAAATTAATCGGTTGTATATGCTACTCTCATTTTCTAGAAGCAAAGAGAGGTAGTAAGCTTGATGAAAAATGTGAAATTGGAGTTTTCTTGAGGTATAGCAATGTGACTAAGGGGCATAGAGCAGTTCGAGTCAAAGATGAAGAGTGAATTTGAAATGTCTGACTTAGGTGCAGATGAGCTATTTTTTGGGAGTGGAAATCAACTAAGAAGAAAGTGGTATTTTCATCTAACAAAAGAAGTATGCTTGGGAGATTTTGAAAGTAGCTACACCATTAGTAGCAAATGAAAAGCTCTCTAAGTTTGATGGAGAATGCAAGGTTGATGCATTTGTTTATAGAAGTATGGTTGGTTGGTTGCTACATTTGTCTGCAACAAGGCCAGATTTGATGTATTCTGCTAGTCTACTTTCTAGGTTTATGCAATCACCAAGCAAAATTCATCTTGGAGTTACTAAGAGAGTTTTAAGGTACCTAAAGGTTACAACAGATTTTGGAATTTGGTTTTTGAAGAATGACAGTGGAAATCTGCAAGGTTTTGAAGATAGTGACTGGGTAGGGAGTATTGATGATTCAAAGAGTACTTTCGATTATATCTTTTCATTTGGAAGTGGTGCTTTCTCATGGAATTCAAAGAAGCAAGATGTTGTGGCACAATCCTCAGTTGAAGCTCAGTATATTTCTGTAGCTGGTGCAGCAAACTAAGCCATTTGGTTGAGAAAGGTCGTATTAGATTTAGGACAAAAGCAAGAGAAAGCAATTACCATTTGGATTGAGAACAAATTAGCTATTGCCATAGCTGAAAATCCTGTCCAACATGGGAGAACTAAGTATATAAATGTCAAGTTCCATGCCATAAGGGAGGCTGAAAAGGCTGGAGAAGTGAAACTAATCCATTGCAACACTGAAGAACAAGCTGCTAATATTTTGACAAAGTCTCTTCATAGAGCCAAGTTTGAGTTTCTAAAAAAAAAGGCTTGGAGTGTCCAAAGAAAAATATCAAGGAGGAGTGTTGAATATTGATATTTTTCTAGATTTGGTTGTTGTAGTTAGGAAAATCTGGAAAATGCTTTTGTCGCATGGCATCCTATTGGGAGTAGGTAGAAGGCTATCTTTTGTGTAAGTGCTATGTACATATATATTGCAAGAAAGCTAATGAAAGCTTAAAAACCTTTCTTGCATTTTCTCTATGCAAATTTAACAACATGGCATCAGAGCCCTCCTGATCTTGAGGGACTGTGAGCCCTCTCTGCAAATTTCACAACATGGGATCATTTCATTGTGTAAGAAAATTTCACAATAATTTCTCCACTGAACAATCCCGATATGAACTTCAGTGCACTATGGAAATCAAAACATACTCTGAGATTTTTTGTTATCCTTATAGGGACTTCGAGTAGGAGCACAAGTCCAAATGCAAGCGCTATTTTCTCACCATGGCACCAAATTTTAGATTCTTTCTCTTCACCCACTAATCATAAAGAACCAGTTTAGTGTCGGGAACATATCCAGTAGCCTTCATATCTTTCTTCAATTTATCTAATTGTAGTCGGACCCCCTTCTTAATCCCTACATCCTTCATCTCCTTCCTAACAAGGTTGGCTTCATCCCTACTGACCTGCAGCAGCAAACATATTTGAAAGAAGAGTGCGATTGCCAGAATCTTGTGGATCAAGTTTGAATAAATTCTCAGAAACAATCTTTCCCAGTTCGGGTTTGCCATGCATTTTACAAGCACCTAATGAAGCCTCCCATATCGAAATGGTGGGGCGAATAGGCATTCACTTTATAAATTGATAAGCATGTTCCACCAGCCCGGCTCGCCCCAACATGTCCACAATGTATGCATAGTGCTTTGTCCAGGGATTAATCCGATACTTTTCCCTCATTGACTTGAAGATATATATCCCCACATTCACCATACCACCCCTACTCAATGCAGTTAATACACAAACGAAAGTTACATAGTTAGGCTACAGACCATCATTATCCCTATAATTAGTCATTTACTTAAACAATTCTAGTGCCATTTCAGCATGTCCTTGATGAGCGTATCCACCAATCAATGCATTCCAACTAATTAAATTTTTCCTCGGGAGCATGAAGAAAGCTATCTCGCAATCCTCTATACTTCCACACTTACGTACACGTCAACAAACATGCTCCCAACAAATATGTTCTCCTCAATACATTGGAGAGGAAGGCGTCCAGGGATAGGCTGAGAGTTTTGACTACCTTGGTATGGGCGGAGCGACCCATACGGGCTGACCTTACTGCAAGAAGAAAGTTGTAATGCGCGTTGGTGAGGTTGGCTCTGATTACCTAGGTCTCTTCTCGCTCACTCTCTCTTTGCATTTTGTTGTGTATTATGGTAGAACTCGATTCCTGCTTCTTCTACTTTGTATATTTATTTATTTTTCTTCTTTTGTTCTAATGTCTTGGCAGGTTTGCAAGTTCAGAGAGATGAACATGCACTATCAAGTGAGATTTACTTTTCTCTTTGCTCTTTTTTCTGATTTACTTGCTTTTTTGGGGTTTTTAGGAATTTTTTATGCTGGTTAACTGACTCTGTTCACATAGAATCCTTTCCAATCAACCAAGAAATTGGGTGAGCGAGGAGTAGCAAGACTGATAAAGGGGTAAGCTACATTGTCACTTTTGGAAATTCTTATATGAATTTGGCGGTGGACCCACATATGTATCAAATGTTCAGAATTGTGCCAGGTTTGAATCTACATACATGTGTGTATGTTTGTTTTCAAACGAATGAAGTATGTGGCAAGATCTTGATTGTTTAGTGCGTATATGAGAAGTTGGATTTAATTAGACATTTGAAATCCATGAATTTAAATTCATTTGATTTGAAATCCATACACCCACAAGTCAATTGTTTGGATATATGATGAATTTCTAATGAAAAAAACAGAAGCACATAAATTGAAAAATTAAATGTAAAACGAAAATATTTGAAATGAATAAACAGTACAAGTCCTTACACATGAAAAACCACAAAACATAAAAAATATCTTAAAAATGTATCCTTAAAAAAAAACAAATATATACATATGTTATACATATACCAAAAAATCAAAGTAGAAAAAATAAAATTCGAAAGTATAACACTGATTAAAATTAAATATATATATATATAAACATATATGACAGATATACCAAAATGCAATCTCCAGTCTGAATTTGTAGACTCTAACTATGGGTATGAGAGAGAGAGAGAGTGTGTGTGATATATATATATATATATAGAGAGAGAGAGAGAGAGAGGAGGGGAAACAGTAAGCTAGAAAGGGAGAGAGAAGTTGGGGGAGGAAATATGGTGCATAGAGAGGGAAAGTCGGGAGAGAGAGAGAATGTGAAGAAAGTTGATAGAGAAAGTCGAGAGAAAAGGGTAGCTAAAATGGATTTGAAATGATAGATTTTTGAATGGATTGATTGGATTCTAAGTTAACCTAAAATTAGATTTGAAATCCAATAGATTAATAAATAGTTTTAAAATCAATTGATTTACTTATAAATTAGCCAAACAACGTTAATGGACTTGGACTATGGATTGTAATCCTTCTAGCTCAAATCCATCAATCCAAATGCACCGGCCCAAGAGTGTGTGTGTGTGTGTGTATTGATTAGCAAAATAAAAGAATAATTTAGGGATCGGACAACAAATATAAGTATATATAAATTGATTATATAATTATATTAGTGGGAAAAGTAAGTAGAATTTACCGATTATATTAGGGATAATTACTCAAAACCCCTGAGGTATGCTCCAAATATTCAAAACCCCATATGTTTTCATAAATTACAAGTAACACCTCGTTGACTGACGATCAACGTTGAGTCAGATGGATTGAGTAAAATTACTCCTTTGTCCCTGATTAAAAAATAGTCAAAAAAACTCAGAAAATGATCACAGTGAAAACCCAACTTTACCCTTGTGCTTGTAGCGGGCTTAATGCCGTCTTTATGTCTTCCACATCATTTCAATCTATAACCCTTGCCAAAAAACCTACCTTGTTGGAGAAAAAAACTGAAAATCAACACTTGGGGCCATCATTTTTCTATTTTTCATTGGAGTTTCTTCAAAAGAAGACAGTTGAAAGGCGATTTTCACTATCACTGCGAAGAATCTGTACTTTTGGGGTTTGAATCCATGGTAGGTACGTTTGAATGCTCTACACCATCTTTTTCTTTAATTTTGGAAATGATAACAAGCGTTGTTGTGGGTTGATTTTCTAAACAAATTTTTGATTTTTTTTTATGTTTAAGATTAGTGGGTCATTATTTTCGAATTTTTATGTGGGTTTCTTTCAAAATGCAATTTGTTTGTGATTTTCAGTGTATTTTGTTGCAATGACAAGTTATTTTGATGTTTGCAAGTGTATTTTTACTATGGGCATGTTTAGTTTGTTAGGTTTGTCGTTAGACTATATTAAAAGAGAAGAGTTTCATAGTTGAATCTATGAGATCTGATGTTATGGGTTTATTTGTTATTTTTAAAATACTAGAAGGTTCTATATGTAATATGATGGAATCTACAAGGGTGTATTTGTAATATATGTTTTAAAATATTTGGGTGTTATGTGTTTGTTCTTGAAATTTTGAAGGGTTCTATTGTAATTTTTTTTTATTTCAGGGATTGATACTTCTCATGCATTAACTGTGCATTACAACGAAGAACAATCAGGATTTCAAATGTCAATTCTAAAAGATACTTGTTTGAAGATTTGCTGAGAGACACTTTTGAGGAGTTCAAAGATGAACACAAAGGGAGTGCAGTTGCTCTTTTATTTACCTGGGAGGTGGAGTATTTGGGTAGAAAAGTTAGGGTGAGTATGGATGATGATAGGGGAATGACAGACATGTTTAGGTTCTGTATGGGTGAGAACACTATAAAGATATTTGTGCAAACTATAGAATCTATACCATTAGCAATTGATACATCCTTTTAAGTGTTGGGCAGGATGGTAAGGACGATTTGGGGCAGGGTAATTGGGATGACATTAGTTGAGATGATGTATACAACGATGGGGTTGAGGGAGTGACACAAATGGACAGTGAGGGAGGTATTGGTAAGAATGGGGAAAACCAGGAGATGGGTGGTGTAACAACGGACTGGGGTACAAGTAATGTAAAAGGCAAGGAAATGGGGGTAGGCGAAAAAGAAATAGAGATTGAGGGGGTTGAGGGAGTTATACAAGTGAAAATTGAGGGGGGGGGGGTCATAGTAATATGGAAATTGAGACAGAGGGGGTGTTTATTAACTATTAGAGTAGTGCCTAGTAAGCCAATATATTTTGGCTTGTTAATTACTCTTTGTATCAAAGTCTAATTGATTAAATAATAAATTGAAAGTTTCATAGTTTATGGTCATCTTCATCGCATAGTATTAGTTACGTTATTTGTATTTAATGCATTTGGTTGAATCTCTATGATCACATTTAAGCTATAGGACTTGGCTATGCATAGAGATGGAAGTCTTGAAACAAGTCCCTAAGGCGTGGTCAAAACTAGTCCAAGTCATTGAGTCTAACTGAGATCGAGGTATTGAATTGATTCACTAAAAGACTTGCATTTATGGCGTATCTCAATGGGAGGATGTCTTGTTTCATGGACATCGAGAAGTGGCATCGTATGCATAATGGGTGTTCATTAGGAAATGAGTTCACCGAGGATCCCACATGCAAACTCCTAAATAAATGTTTCTAAGCTTATGACATGCTTTAACTAGTCCTTAGACTTGAGATTTCATAGTAGTCTTGTATATGGGCATTTATACTTTGATATAGGTGTCGACTCCATGGCGAGTCTTCGTACTCCTATATTGGGTATAGGTCTCCCATATATGGAGACTGGTGAAAGTCAATAAAGGATTCGATGCTCACCTTGTTGATCGAGTGAGTTTTCCATATATTCCATTGTAATTAGTCCACCTCAAATCCTTGCGCATGGTGGAGCTCAATGATTAGAAAATGAGTTTTCTACTCAACTGTCAAATGGACTACTTGCAAGGAATTATGAGAATTGAGGTTAGTAGGACTTTCCAAATCCCATGTCCTAAACCTCAATCAGAAAACTAGACAACGAAAGGACCGTATTTGCACAGTAAGTCATAAATAGAAAGGTTTGCGCTAATACTTTACCTATTGGCTAGGTATTCGTGAGCTTCTTGCAGGACATCGACCATGATGGATGAAAACCATTAATTAGAAAGGTATTCTAATAAAATGATGATTAATTAAAAGAGTTTAATTAATCATATATAATTTTATTATCTAAAATATTACTTTGAATGCAAGCCCGTCACTAATCGATTGGTGAACCTAAGGTGTCCACACACAATAATTGACCAAGCACCTAAGTATATGAATTGATTAATAGTGATTAGTCAAATTGAATTGATTAATGAGATCAATTGAATTGGGGGCTAATTCAATTGACCCATCTTATTAAATTGGTGGACAAGAATCAATTTGGAAAATTGATTTGGGAATTAATTGATTAAGTATCAATTAATAAAATTAATTTGAAATGGGATTTCAATTGATTTAGTATTTGAAAGAAATTTTCAATTAGGACTAAATTGAAATTGGATTTTAATTTAAGAACTAAATTGAATAAGTTTTCAATTAAGGACCAAATTAAAATATGATTTTAATTTGAGGATTAAATTAAAATTAGAATTAAAATTGCAACTGGTATATTAAGATCCGGCTATATATTTTCTTAATGCATCAAGTATTAAATATAGCTAATATAATTAATAGAAAAATATATCAATAAGTGTTGTAGATTTTATACTTTTTTCATCTCACTTACAAAGTATAAATTAACTTTTGCATATTTAAAGTAATTTACATAATAGAATTTTACAAAAAAAGAATTTTAAAAATTTAAATTTACATCCAAATGGGCTTGAACCTTGGACCTTTGGGATGTGAAAGTTATAGCCTTACCATTAGCCTATGCTTAAACTTGTTTAAACATTTTGCAATCTAGAATAAATATCTAATTCGGCCAAAATTCAGAAAAAAAAAAAAAAATTTCCGGCGGAATTTTCCACCTGAGTTTCGCTACACTACTCCGGCGGAATTATTCGGCTAGAGTTCCCCCGGAATATTCCAACAGGATTCCAGGGGAATATTCCCCCAGAATTTTTTTGTAAAAAAAAAATAATGTTTGCATCTAATGGGGTTTAAACTTTGATACACATAGGTCACATGCCCTTGGATCCACACTCTTTGAACAATCTTCACACCATGAACATTTGGTCACTTTTCCCTTTAGGACGAAGAGGGTGTTTGGGATTACTTTTGCTTTTGGAAAAGTTGGAGTTGTTGAAAAAATTGAAAAAAAAATTAAAAATAAAAGCGAGAATCAGTTAAAAATTAATAGTAACAGTGTGGAGTGTTTGAAAATAAAAGTGAAAACAGTCAAAACTTGATAGTTAACAGTATAAAAAGTTCAATTTATTTATGAAAATACCAAGAAACAGTTTTAGGCTGATAAAAGCAGTTTCTCCCAACTTCTTAGCTTCCCTTTTTTTCCAAGTTAATTTAAGCCGAAATTTTTTCAAAGATAAAAGCAGCAAAATGCTTTTTTTAAGCAATTGCAAACACCCCCGAAATCTCTGCTTTTAAGCAACTCTTTCTTCCCCCTTCTCCACTTTTCTTTCCCTTTTTCTCCAAATCATATCCATTTGAACTTCTTGAATGTCCCCGGACAGGTAAGTAGAAAGCAAAAAAACACCATTTTCTTGTTTTGTTCCTTTTAATTTCATGTCATTTCACGCACTATTCTTGGCAGGGACGGAGCTGGGGACTAGAGGCCGAGGTGGTCGTTTTCTTCAAGTTTATATTGAGCTAGTTTTTGAAAATTTTAAAATTTTGCCTCCCACCCCCGTCAAAATCATGAAAGTAATTTTGATTCTATTCTAAGAAAAAAAATTCTAGCTTCATTCCTGATTCTTGACTTTTCCGTTTTCTTTTTTATAATATATTGTAATGATTGATTTTCTTGTAGTATATATAGGGAAGGGTTTGATGAGATTGGGAAAAAGCTGAAGATGGAGATGGATGGTTCTGATAATACTTGCCATGTGATTAATATTATGAATAATCATGATACGGGGAGAAGACATATGTTGGGACCAACAGGAGCCCTCAACACATAACCCCTTGTGCTCCGTGCAAGCTATTGAGAAGAAGATGTGCTGAGGAATGCCCCTTTTCTCTTTATTTTTCCCCTCATGAACTCCAAAAGTTTGCTGCCGTTCACGAAGTCTTTGGGGCTAGCAATGTCTTCAAGATGCTCATGGTAATTTTTTTCCCAATTTTTTATTGAAATATATGTGTGTGTATACTTGTATTAATTACGATAATATATGATGTTTGGTTAGATGGTAATTAAGATTCAGAATTTTTTGAAAAATTGGGATTTCAAATGATTCCAAATTTAGATTTGGACTCTATAGTTTGTGGAACTCTATAGCAAGTTTGATATATCATACGTGCGGTTAAAAAGGTTAGTAAAGTGGGCCTGGTAGGACAACCATTTCTCTTCAAATTTATACAGAACCATATTGCATACATATTTATTAGAGTTAAGAAAGTTTTCATTCTACAATATCAAAAATACATTTTATATTTTATAAAATTTAATCTGGTAGACGTCTAGTTAATTTCTCCTCAAATTTACATAGAATTATATAATGAGATGTTTATTAAATTTTCTTTGAAAAAAATCATCCCAATGATTAAATCAAATACATTTTCCCTTCAAATAAAATTTTCTAGCCATATGAAAATTATTTAAATGGATTGTGGAAATATGGATCTCTTTACAATGATTAGATTCCATTTTGCATTTAATCTAAGCACACACACAACCTCAATTACCACTACAAGAAAACAATCAAAAATCTATAGAATTTTCCTATGGAAAACCTACAGAATCCGTTGGTTTTTTACGTTTTCCAACTGAAAACTGACAGAACGGATTCCATCAGAAAAAGTGTCGTAAGTAAGCTTTTGCTAGGGAATTACCAACTGAAACTTCGACTCTGATTCACCAACGGATTACCTACAGAAAACTGACGAAAAAAGCACATACGGCTTACCTACGGAAAACCTAAGGATATACTCAACGAAATATTCATACAGAATGTTTTTTACGAACCGATCACCTACGGAAAACCAATGGAATTTCGCTAGATAGTTTCTTACAGATTACCAACGGATTGCCAAAGGATAAAGTACGAACGGAAAACCAACGGAATTTTCTGTCGAATTTTCCGTCGGATTCCTGACGGACCACCGGAGCACCGCCTTTGGTTGGGCTGTTTCTGCTACCGTCACTACTGTTGCCACTTGCGGGGCCTCCAAAGCCGCCATCATCGCTGGAATAGTATTCCCAAAATATGCAAATTTCTGCAACTGAGGGGATTTGAACTCGTGATCTCAGGCTTATTTGTCAAACCCTCAACCACCAAGTTATTGCAAAAAATTGTGGCATATTTTGTTTTGTTTTATACTTATTACATATTTGTTTGATTATTCTTATTTTAATTTATTAATATATTATTTTGTTTGATACTTATTACATATTCTTATTTTGTTAACTTATTTTAAATTTTTAATATATTATTTGTAAAATATTATTTATATTGTTTTAAATGTCAAATGTACCATCTACATTTGTAAATACTATTTATATTATTTTAAATAACAAATGTACCATCTACATATGTATTTACATATAGAATTTAGCAAAAAAAGAATTTTAAAAAAGTAATTGTTCATACATCTTTTAAAAGTTGAATTTGTTTGTATTTTTAGATTTATTTTGATGATACATGAATTTTTCCAGGATAAATTTGTTCTAACGACATACATTGCCATTTATTTTGATGATACATTGAACCTATGTACGTGAAATGTAATGCTTTGCCACTAAACTAGTTTACAGTTTGGGATTTTTCAAAATTTCACTAAGTTAAAAACCAACTCACTAACCTATTTTTTTAATAATTACAAATAATATTCAAACATTTTAATTTCTATTAAATTCAATTTATTTAATATTATTTTTTGAATTGCTGAAAATATTCTCTTAATTCAATCGAGAAGAGGGAGAGTAAATCTGAGTAATGAGAGGAGAGAGAAATTAATTATGATAAAGATATATATAAATTATAATATTAATAAGTATAATTATAAAGATAGTATAAATTATAATATTAATAAGGATATGTATTAATTTACATATAGAATTTTGCAATAAAAGAATTTTAAAAAATTAAAATTATATTTGGATCATACATCAATTCAAAACTTTTACAACATATTTGGCTAGAATAATATTTAACAATAGATTCATATAATTAAATCCTACATAGTGTTCAAAAAGAAATATTAGTAGTAAATACAAAATACGTGGTCATCATTTAAGAGAGGGAGAGAGAGAGAGAGAAAGAGAGAGAGAGAGAGAGAGAGTAATGAGAGTAAAAAGAAAATATTAGGAGTATGTACAAAATACATTTTCATCATTATCGAGATAACTTTTTAAAGTCCCACGGAATTTCCCTCAGTAATTCCTTGGTAAATTATGTACCAGCTTAACCGAGGAAAAAATTCCTTGGTAATCCCTTGGTAAATTTTGAACCAGCTTAACCGAAGGAATATTCCCTCGATTTTCCCTCACTAAAATTGTTAAAAAGATTATCAAGTGAAAAATCCCTTGGTAAAATTTTGAATCAGCTTGACCGAGGGAATATTCCCTCGATTTTCCCTCACTAAAATTGTTAAAAAGATTACCAAGGGATTTTATTACCAAAGAAAAAATCCCTTGCTAATCCGTTGGTAACTTTTGAACCAGCTTCATCGAGGGAATATTCCTTCGATTTTTCCTCACTAAAATTGTTAAAAAGATTACCAAGGGAAAAATCCCTTGGTAATCCGTTGGTAAATTTTGAACCAGCTTACTGAGGGAATATTCCCTTTGTTTTCCCTCACTGAAATTATTAAAAAGATTACCAAGGGAAAAATCCCTTGGTAATTCCTTGAAAATCTTTGTATTAGCTTACCCAGGGAATATTCCCTTAGTTTTCCCTCACTAAAGTTGTTAAAAAGATTACCAAAGGAAAACTCCGTCGGTAATCCCTTGGTAATTTTCTGAGGGATATTTTCCCTCGCATATCTGTAGATAAAAAATTGCACTATTTCTCCAGCCATTTTTACAGCAAATTTTCTACGGATTACCAATAGAATTTCATGTTAACAACGTCCATAGGCATTCCGTTGGTATTTGCAAGGGATCTATTCCGTAGGCTTTCCGTAGGAAAATTCCGTAGGTTTTTGATTGTTTTTTTGTAGTGTACATGCTATACACATATATATAAATCTTACATTAATTTTTTAGCTTTTTAACTTGTAATAATATTCAAATTTTATTTTTTCTAGGAATTACCTGAGCGTCAAAGAGCCGATGCTGCAAATAGTTAGTTTACGTAGCAAATGTGAGGCTCCGAGATCCAATTTATGGCTTCATGGATTCAATTTCAGCTTTGCAACAAGAAGTTCAAACCCTACAAGCTGAGTTAAACGCAGTGATGACGGAGATACTAAGGTACGAATATAGAGAAGCTGTCGATTCCATCATTGTGTCGACGGTGTTGGCCGCGTCCGTGGCGGAGCTGCCGCAAGCGCCACCTACTCCAATACCCTCTCGGCACACACTATAAGAAAATGAGAAAATTTGTAAAAATATAATAAGTGATAATTAAAAAGTTGTCATTAATTATATACATTTGGTGACAACAAATTAATATTGTCACTATAGGTGTGTCACTAATTATTAATAGTGACAACTAAAATATTACTTCTTGTCACCATCGAGTGATATTGTGACAACATAAAAATTGTTGTCACAAAAAAAAAAAAAACTTAATTAGTGATAAAATAAAATGTATTATCACTTTATATAATCATTGGTAACAACTTTTATATTACCACTTTTAAATCTTGTCAATAATATTACTTTTTCTTGTAGTGACAACTACCACCTCCACCGCCGCTGCCTTTGGTTGTCGTTTCTTCCATAGGTTCTTTGACTTCATCGACTATGATGTGCTATTCCCCTTCTAGCTCGGCTATCTATAGTAACAATATTTCTAATAATCATATGCCTTATTTTGATTGAACATTATTATGCATTAAGTACCACATATATTTCATTTATGCTATTTCCCTTTTTTTGTTTTCGTAATTTCTTAGAAAAATGTACGAAACCTTTTGATTAATTTGGTTATATGTTAGGAATTGTAGGAACAAATTAAGAAAACCCTTGTTCTTCAAATCTTGGAAATTTCATTTTGATTGTTCCACCCTTTGTTTATAGTTTTTTTATTTGATATTTTTTTTAATTTAGTCATGGTTTCTATGTACTTCCGAAGTATATATTCTCTTTTGTGTAAGTTTTCTCTAAAAGGTGATTTTTTTCTTGAGAGAAATTTTTAATATAAACCTAATAAATTACTTAATAAATGAATCCTAATTTTGCTAATTTACAATTTCAAACGACTTCACAATTATTAGGCAAGTCGAATTGTATTTGCCGTATAATTAGTTAGGTAATACTGGTTTTTTATTTGCACTCTAAACATCAGGTTTGGGCAAGAACTTTGCCAATGCCTTTTTCGATTTAAAAAATTTAATGAGAAAAGAAAAATGACAAGAAAAAAGTTAATTAAAATAAATAAATAAAACCTCAAATATGTTTGGTTGTTAGAGAAAACAAGTAAAGAATTTTAAAAAATGAAAGAAGTAACAAAAAATAAATAAAAAGTTCACGGTCGCAAAATAAAATATTTCTCATCTGTTTTTTCCTGAAGAAATTGATTTTATCCTAATTAGGGTTTGTCTATATGCCTATGCATAAACTTACATATTTAAAAGACTAAGATTATTCATTCGAACTATATAAATATATGTAGTTAAAGATATTTTGAAATTATAAATATGCTCATATTGCTTACTTACGTACTGATGCATAATGTCCGTTGTAAAATAGTCATTAAGAACAAGTTAGCTCACTTATCACCATTAAATTATAAGGTATAAATATGTGAGTAACTGAGTATTATGTAAATTCAAGAAGTCCAAGTTGGTTATATAGTTAAGAATGACTACTTGCGACTTAGTGTTCTAACCTTAACCACTAATGCGACTTTTAGGTGGTTTCCGAGAGTCGTAGCCGATGCAATCCCTAAACTTGGTAAAACTATATACTCTAAATATTCCCTTCAACAACAAAATTATATACTATTTTACTGTTTTTTAGTAGTGTTGCCTAAGATCGTTCAAAGGGACAATATAACTTACACACATAATTGGAACTTTTAGCGGAAAATGCCAAACTGACTTAGCATAGATTTTTCGATGCTCAAGCAAGTAAAAGTTTCTCATTTTTAACTGTTGCATGTGTCTTTATTTCACGAGTATAACTATTCAAAAATTCTCGTTATCATTAATGCCTTTATGTCCAATCTTGCTTGCTATCTTTAATAGACCTCCATTACCGTCTGCGCAAGTTCTATTTGTAACTAAAAGTGGTC
Organism: Petrea volubilis; assembly: GCA_026212405.1. NCBI lineage: Eukaryota > Viridiplantae > Streptophyta > Magnoliopsida > Lamiales > Verbenaceae > Petrea > Petrea volubilis. The sequence continues at coordinate 3,917,968 of CM047880.1, forward strand.
CGAGTAAGTTATTTTTATAATTTTGACACAAAAAAAGTGTGTATTAATATTCTAACATAAAAATTGGATTTCTCACAAAAATAATCTAAGTCGATAATACCGTTGTTGACTTCAAGCAAAACTGATAATGGTAATGTCAATTTTATTAAAATATTAATTTCGTTATCTGTTTTTTCATTTATTCAAAAAATTAAAAAAAAATTAATAAAAGTAGACAACGCCATTGTCGACTTCTATTAAAAAAATTATTAAATTTTTTTCAATAAAAGTTGATAATGCTGTTGTCAACTTCTATTAATTTTTTTTTCATTTTTCATTTGTCTAAGTGTATATGTTTGTATAAGCAAGTTTTGAGCACCATAATTATAATGTTGAATAAAATGATTAGCATTACGAATAATAATTGATTAGTTGTAAGTGCGCCACTGTATCACCATACTTAACAAAACTTATTATCTAGTGAACAAATCATATATGTTAATTTAAATTAAAATAATTAACCACACCAATTTTCAAGGCATTATATATGTTATATGGAAGGTATATGATACCAACTATTTTGTTACACTATAAAAAAAGAAGTACTAACTTCAATGAGAGAAAAAATGGTGATAGATAGATTACATAAAAAATAAAAAAAATGATAAATTTAGAATGGAATTCAATTAAAATAAAAATTATTAAAGCAATAATTATGATAAAGGGCGTTGTCCACTGAATTTAAAGCTGTGTATATGTTTGCATATAACACTCAGACTGGAAGGCTTTAATCGAGAAGAAAATTGGAAGGCAAATTAAAAGACTCCGAACAGACAACGGTTTGGAGTTTTGTAGTGGAGATTTTAATAGGTTTTGCGAAGCTAAAGGGATTGTCAGGCATCGCACTGCAGTTAACACTCCACAACAAAATGGCGTAGCATTCGCATGAATAGAATTCTTTTGGAAAGAGCTCAGTGTATGCTTTCCAATGCAGGATTGTCTAAAGTTTTTTGGGCTGAAGCAGTCTCCACAGCTTGTTTTTTGGTGAATCGCTCACCGTTTACAACTATCGAGTTCAAAATTCGTGAAAAGGCATGGCCCAATAAACCTACTGATTATTCAAATTTGAGAATATTTGGATGCCCCGCTTATATGCATGTTAGTGAAGGAAAATTAGAGCCTTGAGCTAAAAAGTGTATTTTTCTTGGTTATGCTTCTCGAGTGAAAGGATATCGATTGTGGTGTCTTGATCCTAAGTCACCTAAATTTGTTATTAGTAGAGACGTTACTTTTGATGAGTTTGCTCTACTAACCCTAAGAAAAGAGTCCATAGTTTCTTCTGATATAGATAAATCAGAGAGTACATCGAAGCAGGTGGAGCTTGAAATTCCTAGTTCACCTACGACGTCTGAAAGTCGCACTGGCCCTGGACCTTCGATAGAAGAGGAGCCTAATACTATTGAAAAAACATTTTCACAGGAGGAAAAATGTAATGCTAGAGACAGACCAAGAAGAGAAATATAACCACCACAGCGATATACTGATTATGTCGCGTATGCCTTGTCAATTGGGGAAGAAACAAATTCTATCAACGAACCAACTACTTATTCTGAAGCAATGTCTTCAATAGATTCCTCAAAATCGTTGATTTCTATGCAAGAAGAAATTGAATCACTTCACAAGAACGATACTTGGATACTTGTGATGCCGCTTGCCAAGCAAAGGATTGTTGGGTGTAGATGGATCTTTAAATAAAAAGAAGGTATTCCTGAAGTGGAAAAGGCAAGGTACAAGGCATGGTTAGTAGCCAAGGGCTACAGTCAGGTAACAGGTGTTGATTTTAATGATATTTTCTCACATGTTGTAAAACACGATTCTATTCGTGTCTTACTTGCTCTAGTTGCCATACATGATTTGGAGTTAGAACAACTTGATCTTAAAACTGCATTTTTGTATGGTGAACTAGAAGAAAAAATTTATATGCAACAAACAGAGGGTTTGTGTGAAAGGAAAAGAAGATCATGTTTGCCTATTGAAGAAATCTTTGTACGGCCTAAAACAATCTCCGAGGCAGTGGTACAAAAGATTTGAATCCTTTATGATTGGCAGCGGATATTCAAGGAGCAACTATGATAGTTGTGTTTATTTTCGAAGAACTCATGATGACTTATTTATCTATTTGCTTCTTTATGTTAATGATATGTTGATTGTAGCTAAAAATATGTCTGATATTGATAAGTTTAAGAAACAAATGAACAAAGTGTTTGAGATGAAGAATCTTGGTCCAACAAAGAAGATCCTTGGCATGGAAATCAAAAGAGATAGACAAGGTGGGAAGCTGTGTTTTAACTCAAAAGAGTTATATTGAAAAAGTTTTGGAGAGATTCTGTATTAAAAATGTTAAACTGGTATCTACTCCATTGGCTACACACTTTAAATTATCGGTTGCTCTTTCACCAAAGTCTGATGATGAAAAGAGGTACATGACCCGAGTTCCCTACTAGGGGTGTTCAAAAAATCGAAAATCGACCGAACCGACTGAAAACTGAAAAAACCGAACCGAACCGAAGCATGTTTGGTTCGGTTTTCGGTTCTTTAGTTCAAGAAAATTCGGTTTTCGGTTTTTTCGGTTAAAAAACCGAAAAAAACCGAAAAATCCAAAAAAAACCGAAAATAAAAAAAGATTGTGTAATCTATGGAACAAAAGTAAGAAAAACCGAACCGAAAATGAGGAAATTGCATGCTCTTATTATTATTATTAATAATTTTTTTTTTAGCAATTATTTCGATTTTTCGGTTAGAACCGAAAATTTTCGATTAAAACCGAACCGAACCGAACACATTTCGGTTCGGTTTTCGGTTTTCATTTCGGAAAATTGAAAATTTCGATTAACCGAACCAAAAAATCAAAATTTGCAGTTTTAACCGTTTAAACACCCCTATTCCCTATTCCAGTGCAATTGGTAGCATGATGTATGCTATGATTTGTACACACCCAGATATTTCACGTGTTGTTAGTGTGGTTAGTAGATATATATCTTGTCCAAGCAAAAAATACTAGGATGCAGTGAAATGGATTTTGAAATATTTGCGTGGGACTTCAGAAGCTTGTTTGAAGTTTGGTCGGAGTTGTAGTTCTTTGGTTGGTTATGTTGACTCTGATTATGCAGGTGATCTCGATAAAAGTAGATCACTAACAGGATATGTATTTACTCTTGGAGGAAGTGCGATTAGCTGGAAAGCTTCATTGCGACCTGTGATTGCATTATCTACTACAGAGGCTGAATATATTGCAATAACTGAGGTGGTTAAAGAAGGAATTTGGCTATGAGGCTTGTTAGGAGAGCTTAGTTCTTGCTCTAAGGAGACCGTAATATTCTGTGATAGTCAAAGTGATATTCACTTGACTAAAGATCAGATGTTTCACGAAAGACCTAAGCATATTGATGTAAAGTTTCACTTTGTTTGTAATGTTATTACGCGATATCTCTGTAAAAAAGATTTCTACTCATGAGAATCCTACAAATATGCTGACAAAGCCTCTTTCAAGGGCCAAGTTCAAATAGCTTGAACTTGATTGGTGTTACGGATGAATAATTTATTCAACGAGGTGGAGCGAGACCACTACATTTGATTTTAACAAAATTCAAGTTAAAGTGAAGATTTATTATAATAATGCCTTGAATTTTGTGGATGAAAATAGGCTACATAATTGCCTCCAAGAATGCTCAAGAAATAGTTTGTTGGAGCAATTACCAAAAGCCACCTCATTGCCTACTATGTGTTGGTCAAATTGAAGCATAGAAGCATAAGACAAGGCCACGTTGATGCTTGATAAACGGTGATTCACCCGTCACAATTGCTATCTACTTATTAATGAAGGTGAAACTTGTTCCATGTTTTGAGCGTCCACGGCAGCTTTCCCATCAACAAGGCCGGTGCAACCTTCCCTATAAATTGAGTCCCCTTTTGCTCAATTTAGAACTAACCGAGACTTAAAAAACTTTGAGAGCTTTGATAAGTTTGAGGGCTTGAGAGGAGGCAACGTTTTTAAGGTTTAAAAAATTGAGAGTTGAAAAATATTTGAGAGATATAATTCTTGTGAAAGAATTATAAGGTTATTCTTTTGAGATTTTGGAATTAATTAGAGAGTATTTTTTCTAATTATTGTAACTCTTTGAAAATTTTATTATAGTGGAATTTCTCCTTGTTCGTGAATGTAGGCATATTATTAGCCGAATCACATAAATACTGTATCATTTTAATTTGGGCAAATTGCATAAAACCCTATTGTGGTGTAATCAAGTTGCGCTAAACCCCCTGTGTTTTAAAAATAGGCAAAATACCCCCTGGGGTTATAAAAACACTACACAATTTCCCCCGATAACGGAGAGTAATGTGCACGCGTGTTAGGTGCGGCTGGGTATGAAATTTAGCTTCATTTTGACTTTTAAAAATGATAAAATGACCGAAATACCCTTAAATACAAAAATATTCACTATTATACCTATTTTTTAATAAATTTAAATTAACTTAGCAAATATTACAAATAAGTCCTTTTACTTATTAAATTTTATTTTTTTCGCCATCTTCAACCTTTTTCTTCCACCACCACCACCACCGCCGGAGTAATAACCTAAAACACTAGTATATGCATCTTTTCAAGCTAAACAAAATCCCTTTATCAATTTCACCAAATCTCAAACCATTTGCATTTAATTTAAAAAAAAATCGTACAAAAACCCTAGTTTGCGATGACATTGGGGGAGAAGAAGATCTCCCTCCATCGAGCTTGGTGGCGTCGGGGAGCAGGAGATCTGTGCGTGACTGTGAGTGTGTGGTTGTGTGTGTTTCGTGTGTGTGTGTGTGTGCGCGTGACTCTGTTCGTGTGTGTGTGCGTGTGCGTGTGCGTGTGACTATATGTGCAGAGTGTGTGTGTGTGTGTGCGTGCTGTGTGTGCAGAGTGTGTGGGTGCGGGTTGTGTGTGTGTGTGTGACTGTGTGTACAGAGTGTATGTGTGCGTGCTCTGTATGTGTGTGTGACTGTGTGTTTGTGTGTGTGTGCGCGTGCTCTATGTGTGTGTGTGTGACTGTGTGTGCGCATGTGTGTGCGTGCTGTGTGTGCAGAGTGTGTGTGTGCGTGCTGTGTGTATAACTGTGTTTGTGTGTGTGTGTGTGTGCGTGTTGTGTGTGTGTGTGTGTGTGTGCGTGACTGTGTGTGCATACTGTGTGTGTGTGGGGGTGTGTGTGTGTGACTTAGTGTGTGTTAGTGTATGCACAGTGTGTGTGTGTGTGTATGACTTAGTGTGCGTTAGTATGTGCACAGAGTATGTGTGTGTGTGTGTGTGTGTGTTTGATGTTAGTGTGTGTGCAAAGTATGTGTAAGTGTGTTTGTGTTTGTGTTTGATGTTATTGTGCATGCAAAGTGTGTGTTGGTATGTGTCTTTGATGTTAGTGTGTGTGCAAAGTGTGTGTTAGTGTGCGTGTTTGATGTTAGTGTGTATTTTTAATTATTATAATTTAATTAAATTTATATATAATTATATATTGTTATATTTTATATATATAATTATGCTTTTTATTTAATTTTATAAGTAACAATCAATCTCAACAGTTAATTTTTCTAAGTCAAGATCTAATGGCTCAAAATAAAGTGATATAACGGTCTTTTTAATACAAACCTAATGCCCTTAAGATTGAGTTAACGGCGTTTTCTCTTCTGGGGCACGTGTGCAGTGTTTTTATAACCATATGGGGTATTTCGCCTGTTTTTAAAACATAGGAGGTTTGGCGCAACTTCGCTAAACCACGAGGGGGTTTTATGCATTTCATATGTTTTATTATCAAATTATTGTCGTCTATTTAAAATAAATGTACTACTTGATCCGAGTGCTAGCCTAACAGTTTCTATAATTTTTGAAATAACTAAAATAATTTAATTATATATATAAAAAAATAAATAGCTAAAATAGTTTCATAAGTAAACATTTTATTAATCCATATTTGTTTATTGATGGAAATATCCACTTGGGCATCAAATCAACTGCACAAGCACTTTATTCACTAATAGAGCAATCCATTATAATTTTCACAAAATTTGTCAGATTGTATAGTTTTATAACGAATTTTATTTATCACAAATTTGTTAGCATATGTTACGTTATTGATTACTATTTTACATATTAATGTGTCACGCACCATCTCAGCTAAACATGCCATCATTTTGGTAGATGGTCAAAAAACTTACGTGAGAACCTATTCCTCGAAGAGATTTACTGTCCTCCAGAGTGCGTTCGCATGAAAAAAGGCGAGCCTCACAGTGCAAGTCCTGAGAGGGGGATACCCTCAGGCTTATCCTTCAATTAAGTCCGTGGCTCAAAATCCACGAGGGGTCTCTTTAAGCCCTCGAAATCTCTTATGCAGGGCAAATGCAACGGGGGAACAAGTGAATCTAAGGCACAAAGTGCCCTCAAATACTATTGCATCGAGGGCACGAGCCTTTGACATGGCCTTTGCCAAGTTTGACTACCAACGACCGAATCTAAGATAGCAAAGCTGACAGGCCCTGTACCTACCGTCACCAAACACGCGCCTACCGTACATGGGCCCATCTCATCAATCTCAAGCACATTTAACGCCCTTTCATAAATATCATTCTTAGTCATAAGTGCTCAATATGTGCATTAAATGCAAAGTTAAGGCCCCATTAATGAGAGGTAAGGTCAGCTGCCTTTTGGAAGTCCAAAAAGTGACAAAAAACATGCCCACTTGTACTCCTTGTGTCAGATCTTTTGACCAACCTTCATCAACTACGTCACATCAAGGGACCTCTCTCATATAAATAACAAAAAAGCTCTCCCCCTAAGAAGTATCAATCACTTTGCACAATATACATGCAAAATATCATTATTACTATTCATCTTCTTCTCCAAAAAATACCCTTGAGCTAACTTTAACGTTGCAGAGCCTACGTCAGGATAAAATCGGCTAGTCTCACATGCGTTCCTCTCTCTTTGATAGGTTGGCCACTAGTCTATCAACAAGAGCGTATCAACCTCTGCCACATGGTCGACCAAAAAGACCCCGTATCACATATATATATATATATTAAAATATTAGTTATTGATTGATTAAGTTAAAGTGTAGGCTAAATTACCAACTTGGTCCCACTGGAATGCAGTTTTTCAATTTAGTATTATTTTGTGCCCTAACCAAATCAATCCCAAAAATTTGAAAATTTAACAAGTTACGTCCCAGTTACCATTTGTCGTTAGCTGGATGGACGGAAATGTGATGTGGCTGTTAAAAAACCGCATTCCAATGGGACCAAGTTGGCGCTATATATTGTACACGTATACAAATATCATAAATTAAAAAACAAGTAGTTTTTAATGATTGGATATAAATTTATTTATGTTTAGACAAATATATAAATATAAAAAATAAGTATTTTTTAACTATTAAATATAAATTTATTTACAATTTTTTTTTCTTGGTTTCCTGATTTCATATATATTTTATAGACATACATTATACATACATATATATATGCTATAATTTTAAACAATTATTTTTTTTTATTTATGAAATATAAATTTTAACCGTTTTACACAAATATATACAAATATTATGCATTCGAGCGGGAACAAGTTGGTAATTTAGCCTGTATTGATACAATTACCACTATAGTCTACATTGGGGTGTAACTCTCTCTCTCTCTCTCTCTCTCTCTCTCTCTCTCATCCTCTCTCTCTCTCTCTCTATATATATACCACAAGAAGCAGAAGAAATTAATTAGCAATAAGTGACAATGTAAAACTTGTTACAAATTACATATATTTAGCTAGTGGCAATAATTTTTTTTTTATAACAAAAATAATTTACACAAGATCAATAATAACAAAAATATTATCTAAGTTGTTATTATTGACTAGTGGCATCCGTATAATGATAAGTTAGTGTCATTAAAGATCTCATAAAATTACAGTGAAAATCTTTTTGTTACTAAACTATCACTATAAAAACGTCACTAATTATAAATAGTGATAACTTAAAATGCTAATCTTGTTACTTTTGAATCATTCATAGGCAAAATTAAAATTTTGTCATCAAATAGATTTGGTCAATAACAAAATAAAAAATATTATCAATTAATACATATTATTAATAGTGACAATTTTTATATTATCACTATTATTATATTTACTAGTAGTATGTACGTGTGCATTTGTGTGTGTATATATATGTATAGATATAATATATATATGTCAAAGTCAGGCCAAAGAAGACACGATTTTGAACATTTCGGTGTATAGATATAATATATAATATTATTACACGTCTACTCTCGTATGTGATTCAAGATTCCAAAGTAGCCCCATTTATAAATGTACAGGTGAAATCAATTAGTACTCTGGTAATGTATATAATTCTCATGATAATAACTAATAATATTGATACATTCGATATGTATGTTGATGTGGGGTCTTTTTAGTAGATTATATGGCGGAGTTTGATATGCTCTGGTTGATGTACTGGTGGCTTACCTGTCAAATAGGAAGAAATGCACGTAAAATTATCCGATTTTGCTCCGGCGTAGGCTCTTCGATGCTCAAATTAGTTTTAGGATATTTTGAGAAGAAGGTGAATAGTGAAAGTGCAATTCTTGCATGTAATACGTAACGAATGTTGGATACCTCATGTGGGAGAGCTTTTTGCTATTTATATGAGAGAGGGTTCTTGATATGACATGGTTGATGGGGGTTGGCCAACTGATCTAACACATGGAGTACAAGTTGACATGCTTTTTGTTAGTTCTTAGACTCCAAATTAAATGGCGGCTAACCTTACCTCTCATTAATGGGGCATTAACTTTGCATTCAATGCATAACTTGAGCATTTAAAGCCAAGGTTTGTATTTATAAGAGAACATTAATTGCTCTTGGAACTGATGAAATGGACCCATATGCAGCAGGTGCGTGTTAGGCAGTGGTAGGTGCGGGGCCTACCAGCTTTGCCAGTTAAGTTTTTCCCGTTGGCAGTCAAATTTGTCAAAGGCCATGTTGAGGGCTCGTGTCCTCGATACAACAGTGTTCGAGGGCACTTTTATATCTTAAAACCACTTATTCCCTCACTTTATTTGCCATGCATAAGAGCTTTCTTGGGCTCAAAGAAAATAAAAAAAAATTAAAAAAAAATCACATAACCAAAAGTCATCAGATCAAAATTAATTACTAAAAGTGAATCTCCTTTATATAATAGTATATATACTAGAGATGGATGACCTCAATTTTGCATGGTTTAAGAAATAAAATAAAGTTGAACCACAGAAAACAAGAAATTAAATAAAAAAAGTATAAGTGTTATAAATTTAATACGGAGAGCAACAATATTAATTAATAATGACTTAACTTTTTACTAGCAGCGTTTTTCCACTATTCCGGATATATGTTAGTGTTTTTAGTGACTTGCTCTAAGACTAGGTTTAGCAATTAACATATATATATAGAATTTGACTAAGAAAAGCAGCCATCTTTAGGCAACACTTTATGTGTTTTATACGGATCAATTATTAGCCAACAATGGTACGAAAATGAGAAAAGGGACACGATTTATGCACCTACCTCGACATATTAGTATGAATGTTCTATGATTTTTTTTTCCCATTGCGATCCAATTTTAATTCAATGATCGACTATCCAGATCAGGTACAACAGATGCTTATTATGGAAGCAATTCTTCCAACCCAATTGCTCCATTTACAACTTTAAAATTCGAATTCTCAACATTAATTAAGAAATCTAGTATCCCATCCCCTAAACCAACTGATAATTAATATTTTTTGAATTGTTATCCCTATAACAAGTTAAAATAACAAAAGATTTAGATGAAAATGTAAAAAGCGTCTCTATATATTAATATATTTGAAGCGATGTTCTTTATTTTGCCATTAAAGTAGGGGTACTATAACTTTTATTTTATTACAAATAATTTTGAAGGGTGTAGTATATATTGTAGCCAATGCATTGTATTGAGTAGTTAGATCTACGTTATGTATATTATAATGATATTATATTTTTATCGGGATGAATCAAGAAAAAAAAACTGAAGTCTGAAAAGCCAACCATTGATGCTATCGTTGCATGCTAAATAGCTGATGGCCTTCTATTTAGCAGGAACTTGACAACCCTTTTAGTGGATGACCATGGCCAAGGTTTATTCTCATAGGATAGATGTAGACTATAGATAATCCAAATGGAGACTCGAATTAGAGTCATTGACATCTTACAGTTTTCTTCGAAACAAGTGTAACATTTATAAAATTTAATTCTTAAATTTGGACGATTGCTTTCTTCATAGTCTATTATGAGTTTGAGTAAAGCTGCTATTTAGCAGCTTCAATTTAGCAGGAACTTGACATCCCTTTTAGTGGATGACCATGCCCAAGGTTCATTCTCCTAGAATAGATGTAGACTATAGATCATCCAAATGGGGACTCGAATTAGAGTCATTGACATCTTACAGTTTTCTTTGTAACAGGTGTAACATTTATAAAATTTAATTCTTAAATTTAGACGATTGCTTTACTCATAGTCTAATTTAAGTAAAGCTGCAATGGTGAAATTGGTAGACACGCTGCTCTTAAGAAGCAGTGCTAGAGCATCTTGGTTTGAGTTCGAGTGGCGACATATCATCTCCTGAAAAAGGTAAATAGATCCTATAATGAATGCAATTCCCAATTTATTTAGAATTAAGTGACAAACTTTAATATTTAAATTGGAACTATACATCTACCAAGTAGTAACATTTCTGTAGTGATAGCTTTCGTTCAAGTAAAATTGTCAAAAATAATGTATATTAAGTTATAATAATGTTTATTTGTTATAAAAACAATTTTCACAAATTTATATTCATGGAAATTGCACATAAGTTGGCACTTCTAACAATTAGTATTAGTACACATATAATGATTATATATAACAATTTCTACTATTAGTAAATTCTTGCATGTATATTTATGTCATTAATTATTAATAACAATAATCCGTATATACTTTTTTTATTAATTTCTACAGAAAAATCCATACATAATCACCATAAAAAAATATTAGTGATAAAATATAAAAGTGATAATATAAAAGTTGTCACTAATAATTGTATTAATTGACAATAATTTCTACTTTGTTACTAATTAAATTTATTTAATGACACCAACTTTTATTTTGTGACTATATATATCACTAAATGGTGACAAAAATTAATATTTTAGTTGTCATTGTTGCAAATTTTCGCAAGTGTACAGGTCGCTCAAGTAATAAAGTAAAAGTGAAATATCGTTCCCACGAGAAATGGGTTACCAAGCACTAAACTTATAAATTATCTACTATTTAAGCTTCAAAAATTGATTGGAAGTTTATGAAATAAAAGACAGCAAATAAATTTGAATAGAAAAATAAATAAGAACAAATGGGGTCTATGCATTTCAACCCCTTGGTAATTATTTAAACTCACTTTGATTGTAATTAATACCCCTTCCTACAATCCAACTCATAAAAATATTTGTAATCTCCTTTCGAAAGTAAAATAAATGTGCTATGTGTCTACTTTCGTGATCACATACGGATTCCTTGACCGTGCAAGATTTGTGTTAATTAAAAAGTCATTGCTAATTAATCTAACCGATCACATAAGAGCATGATTATTTCTAACATACGCGTTCCTTATATCTATAAAGAAAATAGTAAGATTTTATACACACCCTTTCATAGTCAAATATAAAATTTCAAAGCTTGTAAAAATTGTTCAGAATTTCACAAGTAATAAAACCTTGAATCATAAATAGAAAGTGTGTAAATTAATATCTAAAGGGTTCAACAAAAATCACAAGGGCTTCATCAACAACTAGCCTAGAACCCTATAATTTATTTAGCTAGACATAGCAAAAGTAAAACAACACAAAAATATGATAAAATTAAAAGATTCATAAAAGCTAACTAGGCTTGAGCGATGGAAGAACTTGGGTCTTGAATTGTCACTCTTCTTGAGCTTTCGTCCTTTGAACTTCTCTTGAAAAATTAGTGGTAGGGCAACTGCCATTAGAGTCCTATTGGAAAAAGGTTTCCTTGTATAAACATGTTGGCCGAATTATAGCTTCGGGGGCGTCAAAATGGCTTCATGCTCATCATGACGGCTTTGTCTGTCCTGCTGTGCATGTTTTTGGGGTCTTCTATACCCGTCGAATTGGCTAGGTGCGTATCAAGACGGCCAAATGCGCATCGAAGCGGCTTTGGCGGTCCTAACGCACTCTTTTACATTTTGAACTCAATTTCAACCCCAATTTCCTATGATAACAACATAAAAGGCTTGGGGGTGGATGTTGGCATCAAAATTTTGAAAAAATCGTGCTTTTAAGGGTGTAAAAATGCTTTTAATTCACCGAATTAAGGTTTTACACTACAAAAGAAAAAGCGCGAATTTGGAGGAATTCTACCGAAAAATTGGTTTTTCAGCAGAAGTTTTCCGTCGAAAATACCTTCACCACTTTTCAAATTCCAGCGGAATTCCAACGAGTTTCCAGCAACCGCTAGAATAAAATATTTTTAAAATTTTTCAACGGACTTCCAGCCGAAATATTTTTTTATTTTTTTAATTAAAAATATTTTCGATGGAATTTCATTTTAATTGCTCCACCCTTTGTTTATAGTTTTTTATTTGATTTTTTTTTTTTGAATTTATTCATGGTTTCTATGTACTTCCGAAGTATTCACTTTTGTGTAAGTTTTCTCTAAAAGTTGATTTTTTCTTGAGAGAAAATTTTCAATATAAACCTAATAAATTACATCATAAATGAATCATAATTTTGCTAATTTACAATTTCAAACGACTACACAATTATTAGGGAAGTCGAATTGTATTCGCACTCTAAACATCGGGTTTGGGCAAGAACTTTAGCAATGCCTTTTTTTATTTAAAAAATTTAATGAGAAAAGAAAAATGACAGGAAAAAAGACAATTAAAATAAGGAAATATAAATATCAAATCTGTTGGGTTGTTAGAGAAAACAAGTAAAGAATTTTAAAAAAATGAACATGTGCTAAAGAAAGTTTATGGTGGCAAAATAAAATATTTCTCACATTTTTTTTCTGAATAAATTGATTTTATCCTAATTAATTGCACTATATTTTTCTTTGAATTTTCTTTTCTTTATTTGTTTTTCTTAGCAACCAAAAAATTAAAATATTTTCTTTTCGCTATTTCGGCGAAATTTCGGCAAAAATAGAGAAAAAAATATTAGTAAGGCGGCTACACTTGATACATGTGCAAAATTATATATATATATATATATATATAAATTAATTATGTATTTGAATTTCAGTATTTATTATATGTAGCGCGGCTCTATTGGAGTTATCAACTATTGGTTCAATTTATTTATTTTATTTATCTACTTATTTATATATTTATTTTATTTCCCATAGCCATATATATAGGTAGACTAGATTAATAAAGAGAATTTTCAATGCAAGGCTTGTGATTAGTCCAGGTTGTAGTTATCTTGTCAACACCTAAACCCCTATTGCACTTTATTTTGTTGGACAAACGCCTCATTTTTCTTTGTTTTTTTTACTTTTTCTCTTTCTTTGTCCACTTTATTCTAAATGAATTTTCAAAGTCATACAATCGATTTTTTGGGTCATACATGGAGTAGGTTCACGACAGAGCACATGAACAAATAGGTTAACCACAAACAAAAAGATATTTTAACAAAAGCCAAATACTATATAGTTTATGTTGACATTTGAACCTCCAAAATTATAAGATTTTAGATTTGGTTCGCTCTAAAATTGGATCACTTTAGATCTCTTTCCTTTTTCTTTTTTGCGTTGTTTTACAAAATAGTCTTTTACATTAGTAATTTTTAGAAGTAATGTCGAATCAATCTAAGAAAAATAACAAATACGCAATTTATCTAACTATATTCTTTTATAAAACACACAAACTTACCAATTTACCATGTTAAAATCAAACACCGTATCGTACTAAATTTCCATTTCGGCACTCCAATTATTACACTTGACAATTTGAGTACAAGAATGATCAATACACTTTGACCACCCAAACTTAAGAGTAAATCAAATCATTTTATTCTAGTATATCCTATTTTCCCCCTTCTTACTTCGATCTTCCTCTTACTAGATCTTCTATTACATTCTTCATTTTATTTTCTATTACTCCTCTCTCTCTCCTCTTTCATCTCTTAATACGTTTCAATATCATTTCTTAACTTTCTTTGTAATCCGTTTATTAGTTTTTTTATTTCCAATTATTTTATTTTTACTTATCACTAATTTTATAAATCTATTAAAAATAGTTAAAAATATTTTAATAGTATAGCTACTGCCAAAAATTTAGGATGTCATTAAATTATATTATTTTTTTTATTATGCACAAAACATTTCATCAATTGTTCGCTCTTATTTTATCCTAGCATCTTGCAATCACACTTTCAAAATAAAATTGCAAGTTTTAAAAACACCGTATAAATTCACAAACTTATGGGTTTAACAAGAAAGCAAATACATGATAAACGAAACTACATATACAATTATGGAGATGTAATAATAAGGCCTAAACATCAAACCTTTTCTTGTTTTATTTTATTTTTCTACGGGGCTAGAGAAAGAGAGACAAGCAACGATCAAAACCCCGAAAACCACCATCCCAGCAGCACCTGTACAACAATCCTAACGTCCTATGCAATATCGATCATCAATAGCTCTTCCTCAACATAGCAAACTTTTATGCTGCTGCAAGTCTCTCATTCCCCATGTTTTAGAAGAAACTAACCTTTACGCATGTTTTTGAAAGTTACTTCTTTCGTTTCTTATGCCGACTGCAAAGTGACCCGCCCGGCGGTTGCCAAAAGAGTGGCAAATATTTGTCCCACTCTTTTGTTTTTTAAATGAAATTATTTCTTGGTTAAAAAATAAATAAAATATAAAGTAGAATAATTAAAAAAAAAAAAAAGAATGTAAAAAAGAAAAAGGGAGAGAGGTGATAATTGAAAATTAATTTAAAAAAAGAACACCTTTTTGGAGAGAAAATGAATGATAGATGAGAGATGAGTAGTTAAATGATATTTTAGGAGTATCACAATTACATGCACTAAAAAATAAATCAAAGTCTTTCACACTTAATATATAGTATAGATGTTTGGATAGTTCGCAAGAGTTTGGAAGTTAAACCTAATTGGGTTATCAAGTGAGGCCCAGTTAATTATTGCTCGACAAGATTATCTCTAAAGTCCAAACATAATGTCCAAATGGGAATATCAATTGCAACAGTCCATCGGGCTAGCTTTTCCTACGATTGTCGATGGGTCGGATTTGAATCAAATTCGAAAAATTGGAATCCGAGTCCCCTTAGTTGTTCCAATATATGAATACAATTCGAATTCAATAGGATTTATATCAATATCAATTGTTATGAAGTTTGCATCTAATAAAAATTCAAAATCCGATAAAAAGCCAGACCCAATAACGACTTAAACAAATTGAAATCTTTAAATCGAGGAAGCAACATGAAGATTTTTATCCGATAAAAAGGATTCAAATTTTTAACAGATCAAACTGCTTGATTCCACATTCGATTCACTTATTTTGGATAATGTATATGTTAACCGATTGCATATGTCAATATTCGAGATTTAACTTGGATCAAATTCGGATTAGAATCAACTCTACTCACAGCCCTACCTTTTCTTATAAAAAGAATATAAATCTAAAAAAAAAAAAAAAATCTTTCCAAGAAATTATTTGAACGGAGAGATTATGATAGACATAATATTGATTAAAAGTAATTTATCTAAATTTATTGCTCTTATTTTTCAATAAAACAATATTTTTCCCATTT
Organism: Petrea volubilis; assembly: GCA_026212405.1. NCBI lineage: Eukaryota > Viridiplantae > Streptophyta > Magnoliopsida > Lamiales > Verbenaceae > Petrea > Petrea volubilis. The sequence goes on from CM047880.1 coordinate 3,933,858, forward strand.
CTGCTGAAAACTATTTATATACTTTCCCAACTTTTTAATTACTTTTTCATTTGTCATCAATGAAAGAATGAAAATAATTGTGTGCTATGATAATACAGATTGGTTTTAATTTCATTAATGAGTATTAGTTAGTCTCTTAACGTAAAGAATATGTCATTATGTATGTTAATTTCAATGATTCTGATTTTTATCTACTTAACAAAAAAGAAAGAAAAAAATAGAAACATACAAACCATTCAACGCAAGGCTTGTGATTAGTCCAGGTTGCAGTGATCTTGTCAACACCTAAACCCTTATTGCACCTTGTTTTTGTAGGACAAAAGCCTCACTTTTCTTTGGGCACTTTATTCTAAATGAATTTTCAGAGTCATACAATTGATTTTTTTGGGTCATACAAAAAAATCTGGGATGTCTTTCTTTTATGAAAATATATATTAGGTTTTTGTCCTGTCTTCACGAAAGAGCACATGAACAAAAAAGATAATTATTTAAGAACTTGTAGTAATTTAAACGTCGCAGATATTTTTAAAAAAAGCCAAATACTTTATAGTTTATGTTGAAATTTGAACCTCCAAAATTACAATCACTCTCCATAAACTGTACACCAATCACATAATAAGTGTAAAACACTCGCCATGTGATTAGTCTTAGTGTGGCCAAACCCGATGCGGATAAGAATTTCCCTACAAAATAGTCTTTTACATTAGTGACTTCTAGAAATAATGTCTAATCAATCTAAGAAAATTAATAAATACGCAACTTATTCTTTTATAAAACACCCAAACTTACCATGCTAAAAATCAAACACCGTATCGTACTAAATTTCCATTTCGGAACTCCAAATATTACACTTGAAAATTTGAGCACAAGAATGATCAATACACTTTGACCACCCAAACTTAACAGTAAATCAAATCATTTTATTCTAGTGTATCCTATTTTCCCCCTTCTTACTTCGATCTTCTTATCACTGGATCTTCTATTACATTCTTTATTTCATCTTCTATTATTTGTCACGATTTCTGTCAGACGTCCGATTCGTACTCCACGATCAACTATATTTTTGTTCACACGAATATTTTAACACATATGGCATCCAATTGTGTACTGTAACAGAACATAAAACACCGAAAAAAAGATAGAAGCTCCAGAGTGACACGGATCGAACCAATTACCAACCAACTCAATTGGGCCTCCGACAATTCTTCCTTATCTCGCCCTGCGATCCAGTGAGGGGACGAATGTCGCCCATCCTGATCATGGCCGCGACGAAGTCGTGGTTGAAGGCTTTAGGGTTCTTGCTGTACGACTCGACGAGCGAATCGGTCGACCCACCATTGTGGAGAATTTGATCGGAGTGCAGGAGTCCCTTCTGGCGGATGAGGTTTTTGAAGTAATTGTTGTCAAAGGATGTGGGAGTTTGGAGGTCAAGAGGGGCTAGATTGTTATCTCCTGAGCCATTTGCCCTAGGGCATTTGCCTTGTCTGGTCTTAGCAAATGAAGGATCAATGTTGGTCTCATTGTATATCCGGGTTCTGAAAACTGTACACCTTGCTTGCCCTATGGTGTGTGCTCCTATAATTGTAACAATATTATTATTGCATGAAAAAAAACACTTAAATTTGATGGTGGAGACAAAATTATAGTTTATGAGAAATTGTAGAGAAGATACAAAAGTAATTTGTTTTGACTTGGGTTGCAGCATTATTTGACTAACATATATTATATTTATTGTGTTTCTAAACTATATATATTTTCAACATGCATGATAATTGAAAATTTGTCATGATTGTGCACATATATATATATATATATGCAGATCATTTGTTCTTCAATTTGAACTAATACATGGTTATTCATCTATATTCAAAAAACTCCGAGATTTGTATATATAAGTGAGCATATATATATGTTGAGAAATATTTGAATTAATACCGGATATTTGGTTTGTTTTACGTAGAACTGATATTAACATAATCTTATCTTTAATTAACGAAAATGTTTTTATGAAGCGTGAAGTGAAACATATTATCCGTATATTAGGAAATTAGCAAATAGTTTCAATTTTGATTAAGCTTGAATAACTCGTACCATATTCAAAGTGAGCAGGAAATACAGAAGCAAATAATGTTTATTTTTATTTCCTATGGACCCTAATGTGGGACAATTAGGAACAAAAGCAAATGACCTTTCCAATAAAAATTTGTTCGAGAAATTCATGGGATTGACAAAAGTCATGTTGCATATATTTATACATAAATGATCAAAATGTGACAGCGACTAAAATGTGCAGATATTTAACGCATTAAAAATTAACACAAAAGATAGTTAATTTAATTATGACATTTAAATTCTTTAACATTTTTCAAGTGTTTTGAACCTGATAAGACAACCATGTCCCTGGTTGAGAGGCCTACTGCTTGAAACCTATTGATGAGGTTGCTAAGTGTAGAAGTCGAGGCTGGGAGCACTCCACTATTTGCAGCAGCAAGGCTGGCTGTTTTCGAATCTCTCCTTCCAACTTTCACAGCCCAATTTGGCCCTCCAAGCTACAAATAATTACATCAAAATATATATATATATACACAAATATATATATATATATAATTTAAAAAAACATTCTCATAATTATCCATTAATTTACACTTCAAAATGGGTGATGAATATTTTTATCACGAATGATATGTAGTAAGAGATAATTAAACATTATTTAGAGCCTGTTTGGGTGGGCTTTTATTAGAGAAAAAACACTTATTTTTTGAAAAGCAAAACACTTTAAATAAAAAATATTGTGTTTGGATGGTGGGCTTTTTTAAAAAAAAACAGATGTCAAAAAAAAGTCAAAAATTACTTATTTTTAGAGCTATCCTAGAGTAGCTATTTTAAAGCATTTTTAACTACTATATTCAAATGCAAAACTGTTTGACTTAAAAGAAAAAAAGAAAAAGCCTACCACAAAAGGCACAACTCTAGAAGCACTTTATTTTAAACTCATTCAAACGGACCCTTGTTTTATTAGGTAACAATATCTTTTATATTTACTAGGTACAATGATATAATTACAGTAATCGAAATTCTCAATAATTAGTAACACATGTACATTTACAGTGATAATAAACATTACAACCAGCAATTTTCGAAAATGTTTTCATTGTCATCATAGATATATAAGTAATTATGAAATATATATAGCTACAAATTTTTCGTTATCCATCAATATATTATCACTATTTTTTTCTTGCAATTCTACTTGTATAAAGTTAAGAAATTATATACTTAATTACAAAATATATTTGAAACAAATTAGAAAAACATAAAAGTCACCTGAACAACAGAATCGCGAGCGGCAATGGCTAAAATATCAGCACAAGAGACGACACCAGGGCACACAGCTTCCACCTTCGCCTTAATATTATCAACGACGTTGAAACCTCTAACGGAGTTCACGTTGGGACCGGCAGTCTTCTCGCCGGTGAAAGAAGAAGTGTCGTCTATTAGTATCGATCCATCGCAGCCCTACAAATTAATAATTCAAAATTATTAGGATAATTATTTGTCAATTATTCGAAAGTGACATTTGTGATTTAAGTAGGATGATCTTGTAATATATATATATATATGTATATTCTTGTGACATGGAGCTTTCATCTTTGAACTAATTTAATTAGGATGATCTTGTAATCTATATATATATATATTCTTGTTCAAGTATATATGTTTATATTAATGTAATGATTTTACTGAAATTTCTAATTAAGTCCAAGAAATTTTACTTTAATAGAGTGGAATATACAACTTTTTCTTATCATTTCCATTCATTGATTGGGAGACGTATAAGAAGCTTAATCTAAACATCAAATTTGAAAAGAAGATATGATCATTAAAAAAGTCTAATTCATCAACGTGCAGGTAAGAGATATACCCGTACTAATCATGGTTTGAGTGTGAAGAAAATTCTTCCATACACATTTCTTGAGCCCCACATATCCGCCATACAGTTTAAATTGTACCACATTTTTTATTTGACCTATTCAATTCATAAGTGGGATGAAAAAGCAAGTTCACTAAATTTTCTTTTGGAAAAATTATACTGATCACCCCTGAGGTTTGATTGATTTACGAAAAATCCCCTACTTTTTGAAAAAATTACCAAAAACCCCCTAAGGTTTCAAAAATATTACAAACTTATTTGAATTTCCGAAAATACCCCTTCCCCTTTTTTGGGTGATTTACATTGACCACCCTGAGATTAGGCTAATTTACGAGAAACCCCCTGTGGTTTCAAAAATTACCAAAAACCCCCTGAGGTTATACTCATATTACAACTAGCACCTATTTAGGTTGACTTATCAACAATATTAATTCTTTTTTTTTTTCCTCTGTAATATTGTTATCATAAAATTTTCATTTAATAGATTTGAAACAAAAATGTGATTACTTATTCAAATAAATATTTCGAATTTAATGCTATGAATTAATACTAAATATACGTAATATGTGCTAAATTTATATTTGAGAAAAATATAATTATATGCATCGTATATATCCATTATGTGAAATGAAAAATATAAACATTGATTGAAATAAAAAATTGAAATTAAATAATACACTTGAAAACTTTATTTAGCTTGAAGACTCTAACTCATTTCTCTTAAAATTTACCCCGTATTAGCGATAATATAACATACTTGATGTGTTGGTAGATACCTTTAATGCATTAAATTCAGAATATTTATTTGAATAAATAATCACATTTTTTTTTCAAATCTATTACATGAAAATTTTATGATAACAATATTACAGAGGGAAAAAAAAAGATTTAATATTGTTAATAAGTCAACCTAAGTAGGTGCTACTTATAATATTTGTATAACTTCGGGGGGGGGTTTTGGTAATTTTTGAAACCATAGGGGGTTTCTCGTAAATTAACCCAATCTCAGGGTGGTCAGTGTAAATCACCCAAAAAAAGGGAAGGGGTATTTTCGGAAATTCGAATAAGTTTGTAATATTTTTGAAACCTTAGGGGGTTTTTGGTAATTTTTAAAAAAGTAGGGGGTTTTTCGTAAATTTATCAAACCTCAGGGGTAGTCAGTGTAATTCGCCCTTTTCTTTTTGCGATTATATACAATGCATTTGTGTGTCACTATAAGAAAGCACTCGTTCAATAATCAAAAATTTGTAACAGAAATACCACGTCACAGATTTAATATATCCGTGTTGGATTAGTGACATAATTTAATATAAACAAAACTAAAAAGACAATAAGTGACAAGGCATTCACTAACTGATATGTTATGAACGGAATAGATCACAAATACTAAATTATAACGTATTAATTTGTCATTGAAGAGAATGGATGCATTCTAATAGTGTGTGTTCTGTGTAGAGTGAAAGCGAGAATCACTTGAACGAAGCAATCATGGAAGTGGAGGCGGAGCAAGGAAGCGCCCATGCGTTTTTCCTTCGCCACGGCCGATTTAACCACCGACTTGACAGTGCTAAACACATTTGGACACGTCTTTTTGTAAAAATCACTGGACAAATGGGCAGAGGAGCTGCCCAGAAATAGTCCTAAAATAACTAATAAATTGAAAATTGAAGCCATTATTGAAGATGGGGAACAAAAAAGGGAAGAAGAAGCAAATAATCAAAGGATGACTTTTGAGCTAGTTTGCGTTGTCAAACATGCATTGCATAATCGAGGGTTATATATAGGGTGCAAATGTAATAATCGAGCTAGCTATATGACCAATGACCATATATCGCCAACAGGAATTGGATAATCAATCTTTATATAGTTGAGTAGTAAATAATAAAAAATGTTAATATAGTCACTGGATAATTTTTTTTTACCCTATTTTTCTTTATGTTGGAATATGGGATAATTAATTGAAAAAATTGTTTAAATTAAGATAAATTTGAAATTGACTTCGTGTATAGCTTCTACATTTTTGAACTTTTTAGGACCATATATGAATCCCATCCCAAAAATACCACACCGAAATATTAGAAATACAACTCGCAATTATATCCAACTTGATTAAGAATGAATTTTGTTAAGTTGATACATATTTTAGGGGTTATTTATAATTTTTAAAATCATAGTGCCTTATTTGTAATTACACCATAACACGAAAGGTGTAGGCGTAACTTGTTCTAAAAAATAAATGGAACTTAACACTAATTGATGTAAAAGAATGATTAAAAATATAAAAAAAAAATGATGGAAAATTGCAAATTAATCCCATAAATTAGGAGGTTTTGGCAAGAAACGTTTCATAATTTTTGAATTAGTTGTTAGAAATAATTCCACAAATTAACATTTTGTTGCCTCACTTGTCTGATCCCTGTTAGTTTATTAATTGAAAAGTGTGTTTGTATTAATTCACTCACTACGTTAATTGGGACTTATTTCACGATTTTGAGCCAACGTTAGTTTTTCAACCAAAAATGCCTCGAAAAAAGCATTTTTATGCAGTTCTTTTTATGTAATTAACTTTATGTGCTTCTCATGGTACATTTTTCACTCAAAAACTAATGATAATACCAAAGTGGTCCAAAATATCTAGCAACAAAAATATGTAAAATATGTAATTAATGATACAACATACACTAGAACTAGTCACTTTGACAAATTTTGTGAAATTTATAATGAATTGCTTCGTTACTAAATGAATTGTTTTCTTATGCAGTTGACTTGATGCCTGCGTGGAGTTTTCCGTCAATAAACTAATGAAAGACCAACAGCTATTGTAATAAAATGTTTGACTTGTGAAACTATTTTTGCAATTTCTTTTTTTATAATATAATTAAATTATTTTAGTTATTTCAAAAATTATAGAAACTGTCTCGCCCAATCCACAAGTTAGAAGACTAAATTGTAATATCCCATGAATGATTAAAAAGAAAAGGATAGAAACACGCTGAAGAGTTGGTGGGGGGCAGGTGGAGAAGATTATGTTAAACCACAAGATAACATGCACGATTGGACGTAAAGGCATTAACGAAAATGGCATTTTTGAATAGTTATACTCGTGAAATAAAGACACATGCCAACGTTAAAAATAGACATTTGGCCTGCCCGGGCATCGAAAAATCTACGCTAAATCAATTTGGCATTTTCTCGCTAAAAGTTCCAATTCTTGCGTGTGAGTTATGTTAAAATAGGCAAGCTTCTTTGCTTTTAGAGGCTAGACTAGAACGCAAAAGGTTCATCAGAGGCTCAGTGAATGAAACCGAAGCTTAAGAGGTCGCATATTGTTTGATTGAGCTTAACCAGTTTCAAAGAGTATCAAAATTCAAATGCAAAAAACATTTAATGATATAAATTTAATGACAAATATATTGCAACGATGTTCATTGATTATGTAATTATTATCTTTAAAATAAAATATTTTGTTGATGACCCAAAAGAATTCATCTCCTTTCGAATTAGGGACGGTAACCGTGAGTCGTGTCCAGGCCAGGTTTCACAAAACTCGAGATCCAATCCATGAAGAATTTGTTACACCCAAAACCCGCTCCATACCCGGCAAGTTGGGCCGCCCGTTAGACCTACTTATATTTTAAATAAATTAAAAAACATTTTTCAAAATAAATTAATATCGCACTAATTTTCCAAGGATGAAAAAATGATATATTACAAAAAAAAATTAATTCTTTATGATATTTATTGACTTTATTTGAATTTTCAAAAAGATAAAAATTTATTTAAACACATTTAACATTATATATATTGAAAGTATAATTTATTTACGAATATAATATAACTATTTAATACACATGAATGTCATACTTATATTTTATATGTGATTATATATGCATTTGTTTATAAAATTATAAATATATATCATACAAATTCATATATTAATAACAAAATATATAAAAAAAGAAATAACAAATCGGGTTTGAGATAAGTTTGGATTTTAAAGCTAAAACTCAAGACAAATTTCAAACCCGTTTCGGTCTCTTAAACCTGCTTAATTGGCCGGATTTGGATCGGAACCAAGTCCATTGTCATCTCTATAGTTTAATGATAACTCTAGTTCATAGAGTTATTTTGGCTTTTTATTGTGTAAATTTTAGCTTCATTTAATATAAATTGCTGGTTTTTGGTCAAGGAAATGTTATTTAGCTTGCCTAGCCGTTGTTTTCTTTGGCGGGATGAGTTTTGGAGACAAAACAATTGAAAAAGGGGCAAACAAACAGTGAGCTAGCCGCCTAGGCGTAAAAATGTCCCGCCCAGGCGGCAATGAAGAAAATGCAAATCAAGTTCCAGTGAGCTAGCCGCCTAGGCGTCAAAATGTCCCGCCTAGGCGGCACTGAAGAGTCAAATTCCAGCGAACTGGCCGCCTAGGCGGCTCACAATCCCGCCTAGGCGGGGGGCACATATTTGGAAACTAGGTTTTCGAAATTCTGGGCGTTTTTCCTACTTTAAAAAGGATAAGAGGGGCAGAAACAAAAGCAGGGAGACCTGGAGAAAAACCCTAGAGAGCAGAGAAGAGAATTGAGGAGCGAGAGGAGCCTTGAAGGAGAAGATTCGCGCCAACAACAGAGTTTTTCTTTCTTTAATCTCTTCTTGTTATTCATGTCTACTTCATTTATAGTTTTTGCCATGGATTCTGTGTGTATGTCGAACTAAACTCTTTTCTAGGTCTTTAATGGAATCTTGTATGGATTTTTATTGAATTTCTATTAAGTACTTTGTATATCAATTGTTTTGTTTTGGTCTTAATGCGTTCTAGTGATTGGCCACCATTAGAATTGATTTGTTAACCTTGATTGAGCTCGAGAGAGGATTTCATAGTTTAGAACTGAACAAAACAACTTAAGTTTATATTCTTTGGGAATATAATTCGTAGGAAGGACGAGAGTACCAACTTACCTTGGGTAATTATTAGAAATTGATTCTTAATGCTATTATCTAGGTTCGATTCTCATAGAGTTAGAGAATTAATCTAGTTAATAAGGTTTATGCTATATCGAGAGAGTAGCTTAGATAAAATAGAATTTCGGATTATTGAGCATGCTTTGTTACTTTATAGAGAGGTTTAGGAGAATCGCTTAAAAGACATACAAGGGGAAGTTAAAGACCTAGGTTGTTTTCTCTTGGTATTTTCCAGTTTATTACTTTCGTATCTTGTTTTACTTGTTCTCAATTTCACAAATATCTTTCTTTTACGTTCAATTGCTCGAATTAAGAAGTCACAGATTGTGTAAAGAAGATTAGAAAATTGCTTAGGAATTAGTCCTAGTGGGATCGATATTTTTATACTATTTGTGCGATACGTACGCTTGCGTGTGCTCGTTACAAACGCAACATTTAAATATTAAATATGTGATTTGTACCGATGAAATGATACAGAAGTCAAAATATAATAGCCCGTCATCCGAACTTCCATCTCCAACTTAATGTATGATATGTTCTATTCAATTGTTTTCAATCTACCAAAAAAAAATTAAAAAAATCAATGGTTTTCTAATGTGTCGGCTGTATATAATTCAAAATTGTTCAACTGTTCAGGAATGCATTAATGATATTTTGTTGGGTAATGTTTTATATAAATGGTCCTATGGATGCGTATGTATGTGTTAACAAATATTTGGAAGTTAGTTATGATTTTGTGGAAATACGAAGACATTGCGTTTTAGGTGATTTGAACCCCTCGGAAAGAGTTGACCAACAAATTACTTAGAATCTCAAGATGCAATTACATCGCCAAATTTATCTAGTGGAATAGGGTGTTGGATCTCCAAAATAATATTTAAAATTTAAATTTTGAAGTTATGAATAAAGCAATTGAATTGGAATAATTGCTCCTATAATAGCTTCTACAGTACTCAATTCAAATTAGTAGGCCTGTGATATTTGAACCAGGTGGCTAAAAAAAAAATTTGCCAAACTTTATAAAGAAATTTTTCAATTCACGACCTTTCATTAATTTAGGAAACTAAATAATTATAAAAATAAAAAGATCTTAGTAAATGCCTCAGAATTGAATTATTCAAATCACTATAAGAAAATATAATATTAATGACAAAATAACAATTTAAAAATCCTTCACACTTAATATATAGTATAGATAATAATAATAATAATAACAATTGATGTGCGTCCTTTTTGGATCGATCACGTGGTGGGGCTTAATTGATCGCCCTAGATTAAACGTTGATGGTTCACCTGTTAAAAGGGAAAGAACACACGTGAAATTAGCTAGTTTTGCCCCAATGTAGACTATCCAATACTCAAGTTAGTATGGCAATCACTTTTTGTGAGAGGTGGAGGGACAAAGATAATGAATAGTATTAATTACTTGAGCTTGGAATATTAGATACAATTTTGGTGGACGCCGAGAGCCATTTTATATGAAAGAGGCCTTAATTTGACTTAGATAATGGGATTTTGGTCCTTTGATTAACAAGTGAGATACAAATTGACATGATTTTTGTCTTTTCTTAGACTTGCCAATGACGGATAAGCTATACTTCCATTAATATGGTTTGATTTTGCATTTAATGCATATCCTATGTATTTGAAGCTCAAAATACCCTTTAGAAGAGAACATTAATGGCACCTGGGATTAAAAAAGTACCCCTCATAGCCTGTCACTACGCGTTAGGTAACAGTAATTGTCCATGTCTAATAGGGTTGGTGAGGTCCTTCTTTGAGTGCACTAGTGGTAGACTACACTGTCTAAGGGGCCATTGCGTAGTTGCCCTCGAACAGGGCCTTTTATCCCTCATTGTAGCTCTATCTTTTAAGCTTTTGAGTTAAATTCACTATGTATGAACTTCCATCCTTAAAGCCAAACCCCTTGAGGATCTCATTGGACCCTCATTCGAGGACATTTTTCCTGGAACTTGTTCCAGGTAAGCTTGGGGAATGATTCCCTTTCGTGGGATTCACCTCACTTTGAGGCCTCTTTTTACTGTATAGCCTCTTTCAAGGCCATCTTCTACCATTCAAAGGCATTGGTCTTCTCACTTAGCCTTGTGGGGATTCCCTCCTTTCTTTGACAGTGCTGATGCATGCAAAAAAAAAAGGAAATGTTTGCCACATCAATAATAATAATAATAATAATAATAATAATTGACAGCACATTTTATTTTGTCATTAATAATATTTATTGTCTGACAATAGCCTTTTTTTAAATTTTGTTATAATATGACTCAATGATGATAATTATGAACTCATAGTTCAGTTGTTATCACGACAATTAATGACACTTCTATAGTTATATCTCAATTACAAAAATGTTGTAACTATGATTTTGTGACAAGATATTTGTTATCACTCATTTTTTATTTATTATTATTATTTTTATTTTTTTTTTAGTAAGGCGTTATCACTCAATTGTCATTATAGATGTGCCACTAATTATCAATTGTGACATTTTAGACATTATTTTGTCACCTAACGTTGTGCAAATAATTCTTGTGATAATATAAATCTTTTTGTCACTAATACTTATGATTAGTGATAATTTTTTTTTACCATCAATTATTTTATCATCACAAATTTACTCATTTTTTTAAATAAACATATCCAATTTATAATTTTTTTACTCATTTTTCATTTAAAAGTTTATTCTTCTAAAACTTATATACAAGAGAAAACATTATATTCTTTTTCCATATAGCAAAGTCTTAACACATCTTCAGTACGCAACTTATCTCTTAAACATGTGAATAAAAGAAAATACCATAGTTTGTTCTCTTAAATAGCAATCCAACACATGTCAGTATCCTAGATTAAGTATAAATTGCCACATCGTTTGTAATCATTTATCAAATCTATACTACTTATACTATATTATAAAAGAGAGTCCTTTTAATAATTAATTTTGGTCTGAAAATTTTTTTATCTATTAATTTTTTTTTTCACTTTCCTCTCTCTTTTTTTCTTTGTCAATTTCTTTTTTTCTTTATTTTATCTATCATGTTTCTTCTTTCACATTCTTTTTTATTTCTCTCCTTCTTTCTCTCTCCCTTCTCTCTCCTCTCTCTCTCTCCTCTTTCATCTCTTAATACTTTTCAATATCATTTCTTAACTTTCTTTGTAATCCGTTTATTAGTTTTTTTATTTTCAATTATTTTATTTTTACTTATCACTAATTTTATAAATCTATTAAAAATAGTTAAAAATATTTTAATAGTATAGCTACTGCCAAAAATTTAGGATGTCATTAAATTATATTATTTTTTTTATTATGCACAAAACATTTCATCAATTGTTCGCTCTTATTTTATCCTAGCATCTTGCAATCACACTTTCAAAATAAAATTGCAAGTTTTAAAAACACCGTATAAATTCACAAACTTATGGGTTTAACAAGAAAGCAAATACATGATAAACGAAACTACATATACAATTATGGAGATGTAATAATAAGGCCTAAACATCAAACCTTTTCTTGTTTTATTTTATTTTTCTACGGGGCTAGAGAAAGAGAGACAAGCAACGATCAAAACCCCGAAAACCACCATCCCAGCAGCACCTGTACAACAATCCTAACGTCCTATGCAATATCGATCATCAATAGCTCTTCCTCAACATAGCAAACTTTTATGCTGCTGCAAGTCTCTCATTCCCCATGTTTTAGAAGAAACTAACCTTTACGCATGTTTTTGAAAGTTACTTCTTTCGTTTCTTATGCCGACTGCAAAGTGACCCGCCCGGCGGTTGCCAAAAGAGTGGCAAATATTTGTCCCACTCTTTTGTTTTTTAAATGAAATTATTTCTTGGTTAAAAAATAAATAAAATATAAAGTAGAATAATTAAAAAAAAAAAAAGAATGTAAAAAGAAAAAGGGAGAGAGGTGATAATTGAAATTAATTTAAAAAAAGAACACCTTTTTGGAGAGAAAATGAATGATAGATGAGAGATGAGTAGTTAAATGATATTTTAGGAGTATCACAATTACATGCACTAAAAATAAATCAAAGTCTTTCACACTTAATATATAGTATAGATGTTTGGATAGTTCGCAAGAGTTTGGAAGTTAAACCTAATTGGGTTATCAAGTGAGGCCCAGTTAATTATTGCTCGACAAGATTATCTCTAAAGTCCAAACATAATGTCCAAATGGGAATATCAATTGCAACAGTCCATCGGGCTAGCTTTTCCTACGATTGTCAATGGGTCGGATTTGAATCAAATTCGAAAAATTGGAATCCGAGTCCCTTAGTTGTTCCAATATATGAATACAATTCGAATTCAATAGGATTTATATCAATATCAATTGTCATGAAGTTGGCATCTAATAAAAATTCAAAATCCGATAAAAAGCCAGACCCAATAACGACTTAAACAAATTGAAATCTTTAAATCGAGGAAGCAACATGAAAATTTTTATCCTTTATGTAAAAAAATAAATTTAAAAAGTAGAAAAATATTTTAGAATATGTTCAATAACTATACATTATTTCGTTACAAAATTATCTTGGAAGATTAAAAATAATATATTATTAATTATAATGATATATAAATTACACTCTATTAAATGCATTTATAAACATTATATACATAATTATTAATCTAAAAATAATAATAATTTACCAAAAAAAAGAAAAAAAATCTAAAAATAATAATATTAAAATTCGATTCAAATTTTTAACAGATCAAACTGCTTGATTCCACATTCGATTCACTTATTTTGGATAATGTATATTTTAATCGATTGCATATGTCAAGATTCAGGATTTAACTTGGATCAGATTCAGATTAGAATCAACTCTACTCGCAGCCCTACCTTTTCTTATAAAAAGAATATAAATCTAAAAAAAATAATCTTTCCAAGAAATTATTGAACGGAGAGATTATGATAGACATAATATTGATTAAAAATAATTTTTCTAAATTTATTGCCCTTATTTTTCAATAAAACAATATTTTCCCCATTTCTGCTTAAAACTATTTATATACTTTCCCAACTTTTTAATTACTTTTTCATTTGTCATCAATGAAAGATTGAAAATAATTGTGTGCTATGATATTACAGATTGGTTTTAATTTCATTAATGAGTATTAGTTAGAGGGTGTTTGGCTAAGCTTATAAGCTCCTCAAAACATCTTATAAGATGTTTGAGAGCTTATAAGATGGTGCAAAGTGTTTGGCAAAAATTTTGGAGGTGGAGCTTATAAGCTCCTTAAATAAGATGTTTAAGAGCTTATAAGCTCTTTTTAAAAAAGTAAGGAGGTAGCAACTTATTTTTTAAGATCTACCAAGCTCCTTTATTTTTAACCAAATTAATTACAATATTGCCATTACTAACATCTTATAAGCTATACCCCTTCTATTTATCCAAACACTTTAATAACTTATTTTTAAAATAAGATCCAATATCTTATAAGCTTCTAAACATCTTATAAGATGTAGAAGCTTATAAGATGTTTTAAATAAGCTTAGCCAAACACCCTCTAAGTCTCTAAACGTAAAGAATAAGTCATTATGTATGTTAATTTCAATGATTCTGATTTTATCTACTTAACAAAAAAGAAGAAAAAAAAATAGAAACATACAAACCATTCAACGCAAGGCTTGTGATTAGTCGAGGTTGTAGTGATCTTGTCAACACCTAAACCCTTATTGCATTTTGTTTTTGTCGGACAAAGCCTCATTTTTCTTTGGGCACTTTATTCTAAATGAATTTTCAGAGTCATACAAATTGATTTATAGTTTATGTTGAAATTTGAACCTCCAAAATTATAATCACTCTCCCTGTACACCAATCATATGACAAGTGTAAAACACTCACCGCGTAATTAGTCTTAGTATGACCAAACCCGATGCGGATAAAAATTTCCCTACAAAATAGTCTTTTACATTAGTGACTTCTAGAAATAATGTCTAATCAATCTAAGAAAAATAATAAATACGCAACTTATTCTTTAATAAAACACCCAAACTTACCATGCTAAAATCAAACACAGTATCGTACTAATTTCCATTTCGGCACTCCAAATATTACACTTGACAATTTGAGTACAAGAATGATCAATACACTTTGACCACCCAAACTTAATAATAAATCAAATCATTTTATTCTAGTATATCCTATTTTCCCCCTTCTTACTTCGATCTTCTTATCACTGGATCTTCTATTACATTCTTTATTTCATGTTCTATTATTTGTCACGATTTCTGTCAGATGTCCGATTCGTACTCCACGATCAACTATATCTTTTTTCAAACGAATATTTTAAAACATATGGCATCCAATTGTGTACTGTAGCAGAACATAAAACACCAAAAAATAGATAGAAGATCCAGAGTGACACGGATCGAACCAATTACCAACCAACTCAATTGGGCCTCCGACAATTCTTCCTTATCTCGCCCTGCGATCCGGTGAGGGGACGAATGTCGCCCATCCTAATCATGGCCGCGACGAAGTCGTTGTTGAAGGCTTTAGGGTTCTTGCTATACGACTCGACGAGCGAATCAGTCGACCCACCATTGTGGAGAATTTGATCGGAGTGCAGGAGTCCCTTCTGGCGGATGAGGTTTTTGAAGTAATTGTTGTCAAAGGATGTGGGAGTTTGGAGGTCAAGAGGGGCTAGATTGTTATCTCCTGAGCCATTTGCCCTAGGGCATTTGCCTTGTCTGGTCTTAGCAATGAAGGATCAATGTTGGTCTCATTGTATATCCGGGTTCTGAAAACTGTACACCTTGCTTGCCCTATGGTGTGTGCTCCTATAATTGTAACAATATTATTATTGCATGAAAAAAAACACTAAATTTGATGGTGGAGACAAAATTATAGTTTATGAGAAATTGTAGAGAAGATACAAAAGTAATTTGTTTGACTTGGGTTGCAGCATTATTTGACTAACATATATTATATTTATTGTGTTTCTAAACTATATATATTTTCAACATGCATGATAATTGAAAATTTGTCATGATTGTGCACATATATATATATATATATATATGCAGATCATTTGTTCTTCAATTTGAACTAATACATGGTTATTCATCTATATTCAAAAAACTCCGAGATTGTATATATAAGTGAGCATATATATATGTTGAGAAATATTTGAATTAATACCGGATATTGGTTTGTTTTACGTAGAACTGATATTAACATAATCTTATCTTTAATTAACGAAAATGTTTTATGAAGCGTGAAGTGAAACATATTATCCACATATTAGGAAATTAGCAAATAGTTTCAATTTGATTAGCATATTAGGAAACATATTATACCATATTCAAAGTGAGCAGGAAATACAAAAGCAAATAATGTTTATTTTATTTCCTATGGACCCTAATGTGGGACAATTAGGAAGAAAAAAGTGGGGGGGGGGGGGGGGGGGGGGCGGTTCAATTAATAATCGGTTGATTGACACTATACAAAAGAGTAGAAACAGAAACAAGTTCATCATTTATAGGAAAATTTTGTAGTTAACCAATTTTGCTTTTGTAACTTAATTTAAAATAGGTGAATGTCACTGACAATTTCTAAAGTTTAAAATTAAAATTAATTTTTAAAAATTTAAATCATCGAATTTTAATTCTTCCGGCTACTATCCAGCAAGATATCCCTTAAAAATACTTAAATAAAGAGCATCTTTGATTAATTATACCAGGCAACTTATTTTTCTTTACAATAGTTATAAGCAAAAATTTAACAAAATGACCTCTAGAAAAGGGTTTTCCAATAAAAATTTGTTCGAGAAATTCATGGGATTGACAAAGTCATGTTGCATATATTATACATAATGATCAAAATGTGACAGCGACTAAATGTACAGATATTAACGCATTAAAATTAACACAAAAGATAATTAATTTAATTGTGACATTTAAATCTTAAACATTTTTCAAGTGTTTTGAACACTGATAAGACAACCATGTCCCTGGTTGAGAGGCCTACAGCTGAAACCTACTGATGAGGTTGCTAAGTTAGAAGTTGGGGGTGGGATCACTCCACTATTGCAGCAGCAAG